>JANHFL010002918.1:92051-105358 GCA_032468155.1 Oxyrhabdium leporinum | reverse complement strand
CACGCCCACTTAGTCACATGACCCACCACCACCAAGCCACGCCCATAGAACTGGTGGTGAAAAAAATTAGATTTCACCACTGCTTCCTACCCCTGAGTAACTCAGAGTGGACCCCTCCCCAGAAACCCTAGATGGCAGGTTTTCATGTGGCGGAGGGTGGGGCCCAACTCCGATACATAAATGCCTACACCCCCCAGCCCACCATATGGTCGGGCCGCACTTATCCAGCCATGCGAGCCCCAGGATTATATCCTCCGTCATCCTACGGACTACGACAAAGTGGATTCGTTCCCGATGCTGGCCAAACTCCAATGTCACCCGGGCCGTAATTTGGGTAGCTGGCGCCCCACCCAAGAGCGAGCCGTCCACTTGTATGAACCACATGGGTCATCTCAGTTCCTTTACTCACACTCCCAACTTATTGGCTGTTGTTAAGCTCATGAGGCATCAAGTACACGAGTCAATCAGAGCATTACAAGTAAGATGCTTCCTGCTCGTCAGGACCACTGGAAGCCAGAAGGGTCGGACAGCCCCACTTACCATGGGGTTGGCTTCCCCCTCATCATCACTGTCACTGCTGTCGAGCCGGGGTCCCCACTTCCCCCGTCAACCGGGACTCATCGGTCGTGGCCCTTGGAGTTGCCGCCGCTGTCTGTTCTCGGCCATGGTCACTGTATAGATCAGCCACCCAATCTGCGGCCTCGGCCTCCAACCCTGCTGCAATGGCCATCACCATGGCCCATTGCGATGTATGGTCTTGGCTGGAATTCTGAAATTCAGAGCACTGGCAGTTATTTTACATGTCAGTCTATGTATGTGAAAGACAGAAAAATGTAATTAACTATTGTGAAAAAATATTTATTTAGCCTTGGATTGAGAACAAAACTTACCATCCTGTCTGTCTGTCTGTCTGTCTATCCATCCACCTATGCATCCATTCATCTATATGGCGTTGCTCCATTTTACATATATCCTCTCTCTTTAGTTATCTTAGGCTGCTGAATTTCACCTCTTTGCAGCCCCCTCCAGCCTGCCCTGAGATAATAGTCACACAAATCAAAAAGTCTTATAATTAGTGTACAGTGTATTATCAACAGTGCAATTTTGGAAAAAAATGAAACTCAATGCAAATAAATATTTCAAGGCTATATGGCATGTTATTATTATTTCATATCCCTCAATAAATTGCAACTAGAGCAGTATCATCTGACATGATTCAAAAATTGGCTTCTTTTAATTTTCAACACACCTTCATATTTATTTTTTATTAGACACCAGTAAGCTGGAAAATCCTGAGGTTTAGACCTTTAGAAGGAGAAAGGAAAGGCAGGAAGGGCATTATATCAACCATGGGGACAAATTCTCTGAAGCAACCTGTGGCCTGTCTACAAACCTTAATTAGTTCGAGAGATCATGATATACAGCCTCTTGAAATAGGACTAAGAATAGTTGTTCTCTGAGGAGAAACAGAATAAGCTTTTGTGGCTTGTAATTTAAGGAGCAGCAACAGGCTAATAGCAGACAACAGAGGGAGTAGCATGTGGTTTGGTTCTCAGCAGAACAGCAGGCTTCTAATGAGGCCTGGTAGTGGAGAGCAGCTGGTAAACTCCACACTCAAGTAGGAGGCTCCAAGACCCTTTATGTACTAACAAAAGGCTGCAAATTGCTCAAAGGCCTGAGGAGGGAATGGGAACATGTTCATATGGTCAACTGGGATATACCTTTTACTTTTTATTTAAAAAATTGCAAAGATACAATGAAGGTAAAGCTTTATTAAGGAGCGGTGGTTCCTATCCAGCAGAGAATTACTACTGTACATGAGTTGCACTTTATTTCCAAGTCTGGGTGAAACATCTCCTGTACAAGTGCAGTGGTTACAGGTGGGAGTCAAGTAAAAAAAGTTGCATTATTTATTGATTTGGCTTAGATGCCCTCTTTGGTCCAGGACTCAGAATGCCTCACATGGAGCTCCCTTCACTTTATTTCTGCAACAATTCCTGGATAGTAGAGTTAGCTGAGAAATAAGAACAGGGCTGCAATCAGCAAATATTGTTTCCCTTTGTGTATTTACATAGGGATTTCACTTCTGAAAGGGTCTGTTAAACCAAGATAGCAGTTCTGCCTTCTCTCTTGCAACCTGGTGCTCATGTTTTTTTTTTCTTCAAACAGTTCTTTTTTTTTTCTTCAAACAGTTCTTCATTACAGAAGTGGCCAAAATTGTGGAAACCTTTTGGGAAAAGTGTATTTTTATGCCATCACTACCAAACAGGGAGATCTTGCTCTCATCACTCCAATAACACTGTCTCATTGTTCCTCTGTCCAGGTAGCATGGGTTTAGTCTTTTCAACCTTTGTTTGAGAGATAAAAGTGGCTTTTTTCGTGGAATTCTAGAGTTTAGGCCAAATTCCTGTAGTCTGCACTGAACAGTCCTTGCACTCAGCTTCACATTGCATTGCGCCATTTCATCTTGCATACACCCAGATGATTTTCTTCTGTCACGTAGGCACAGTCTCTAAAATTCTTCTATCATCACTTGCTGTTGTGCACCTTTTCCTGCCTTTACCAGTGTGGTTTTGTAGTGACTGTCCCCTTATACCTCTTCAAAAACTTAGAAATACCACCTTTGGTTGAGTTTCCACCAAGTTTTCTTCTAATTTCTTTATAACTGTAGGGTGACCAGTCAATTCTTTGCACCATTACTTTAATTTTATTATGTTTTACTCACTAAATGAAAGAACACAAAAAAACCCAATCAACTTGATAGCGATCACATAACACTGACAAATGTCCGCCTCTCAGCTTCAATACATGACATCAATAACTGAATCCTACTGTGATCTGATTGGCTCATTGCCAAAACAAGATGAGACCTGATTGGTTTTCTAAGCACTCATGCTCACAATCAGGCTACAATCAGATGAAGGAAAGCTACCTGATATCAAACTAAGCAAGTTGTGCTTCCTTTTTTCCAGTTATTTGGTTATAACTTTTCATCGAATCCAGATAATTGAACAAACTTTGTTGCATTACATTCTTGATTAAATTATATTTCCATTGATATATAATTTTATGGTACTACTCCAAACAAAAGTGATATTAGTTATCAAACCTCAAAAATACACTTTTCCCAAAAGGTTTCCACAATTTTGACCACTGCTGTATTGCCTGTTCTATAACTTTGATTCCAAATTAAAGAATACTGTTGCTTTAACCTTTATACAGGAACTGTTGTAGCCCCCTAATCATTTTTGTTGAAATTGTTGCATAATCTTTAACAATATAATATGCCTAATACCCTGTGTGATGTATGAACAATATTATCTTAGCAGTTCAGTTTTCAGTGTTTTTCCTAATGATTTCAAGCATGGAATTTGCCTTTTTTTAAAGCAGTTGCATGCTCAGTTGACGTTTTTACTGAGCTATTCACATGACTTCAAACTCTGTAGTAAGTCCATACTATCTCAAATCTCATTAATTGATCTCATTAAATAATCCAAATGTTTTGTGTCAGCACTATCACTTGATACTAACGTGCATTTGCCATTTGAAATCCATTCCTCCAGTTGAGAAAGAGCCTATTGCAGAGTCTTACAGTCAATTTTTGACATTATCACCCTAAATATTTCAATATAAACTGCCAATATGGCCTCTCCATTATCAACCCTACAAATCACTAGTACATCAGTTTGCTCCTATTCTTTTTGTTTTTTTAACAAGTCATGTGAGAATACATGATAATGTAGTATTATTTTTTTCTAGTCTAAGATTTAGGGAGAGGAAATCATTGGGGTTTTTTTCTCCCAGTTTGTACCTAAATTTTAATCAGGAAGATATACATTCAATAGCTGATAATGTGCAATAATCCTCTGCTGCTGTTTTAACTGAATTCCATACTGAAATTACCGACTGTTAGGTATATATGAAAGCACAATAATCTACCTGCAATACAGATTATATGGAAAAAACCCTACAGAAATGTATTCAATGACTTTAAACAAAAACATTAAAACATACTAAAAATAACATTTTATAAATATTATATGTTTATCAAAAACGTGGATAGCTGCTTACTGCAATCTATAAAAGAACAATATACTGAAACATGGCAGATTTTCTAGTTTTAAAATTAAATGTTTTCATTTCTGTATTTTCTGGCCAGATCTATTTTTTTCCAAGGAGAAGAAAATTACAGTCTGTGTTGGCACAAAAAAAATGCCCCTCTCTCTGTGTGTGTATGTGTGTGTGTGTGTAAGGAGAGAGAGAAGTCTCTTCTTTTCCGTTGTAAATGAGTTTAAAATAGGCCATCAACATTGATTTTAAATTTTGGAATAGGTTTAAAAGTATCCTTGTGTGTAGAACCGCTAAACAGTCTTAAAACAATGTGATTCAGTGTGCTGTGAAATTGCATCCACAGATCTATAAAACTGATTTCAAAGAGTGAATTTCTTTGGAAATTAAAAATAGACAAAACCCCAACTCAAACTCTTTAAGCCATTCTGTAGTTAGTAGGTTAAGCCAATTCCTGTACAAGCTTTCTCTGATGCAATAAAGAGACAGTTTGCTTAGAAGGCGCTAACTGATTTATAGCACAATGGCCAATGGCATAGTCAGGGCTGTTTTTCTGAGGGTGGGGGTTTCCTTTTATATTTTGTTTTTTGTTGCAACAACACCCTGGCAAAAGTCTCAGGAGTCATCAAAAGAGGCGAGTGATTCTGCTTGCTTCTGGGATGTTCCAAACGGTTCAAACAAACCCGTTCACTGGGATGCCTGGCCAAGTGTGTGTTCCAAGGAATGAAAGGAAAAACAAAGATTTCTCTGAAGTAATTTCCCTGCACTGAATCCAGCCATCCGGTTTTACTCTTTCTTCATTGAATGGTCAGAATGCAACAGGAAGAGCAAGGCTGAAAGAGAACAACTGGCCAAATGTACTGGCAAAGGGAACTGCAAGAGACGGCAGGGGCAGCTTGATGCAAAATGACCATTCTTTGCTCTTGGAAGGAAATGAACGACCAGTGTTAATAAATGTGTCTTGCTGCAAAGCCAGGGCCAAGTTCCTATGACACCTGCAAAGACAGGAGAAGCTTTATAGATCCAAGCAGCAATCTCTTTATTGGAAACAGACGGGAGGTAGTGGATAAAGAGGATACTGTTTGTCATTTGCCTCATTCCTTTACTGCGGTTGGCTCTTATCATCTATTTAGGCAGCAGCCATGCCTTCTGCCTTTCTGCATAAAACACCATTAAAGGAACTGAACAGAAAGGGAATGCATAATTGGCTGCAGAAAAGTAATACCAAATCTGCATTTCTCCCTGGCTGCCCCAGGATCAGTCTATTGAAGACAGAAATGGGGGACCTGCAGTATTCCAGATGTCCCCAGATTATAACTCCAGGCCGTCCTGCCAACCAAGCTAATGAGAAAGGAGGTTCAGATTGTTGTAAAATCTGCTCGGGGGAAGAGAGTACCCAAGTTGTCCATCAGTAGTTTAAGGGTTATTGTACCCCATTATTAGAAAAATGTGAGCTGAGGCCTAGCTTGGAAAACCCCCCCCCTTAGGTGCAGACGGACTGTCATTCCAGAATCCAGATCCCTTAAAGTTAAGAGTCTGCAGTGGCACAAAACATCCTGA
The DNA here is from genome assembly GCA_032468155.1 of Oxyrhabdium leporinum. Classification (NCBI taxonomy): domain Eukaryota; kingdom Metazoa; phylum Chordata; class Lepidosauria; order Squamata; family Cyclocoridae; genus Oxyrhabdium; species Oxyrhabdium leporinum. The sequence goes on along the minus strand of JANHFL010002918.1, from coordinate 99,730 downwards.
AAGACCCTATAAGATGACTTGAACACATGGCTAATTGTAGAGAGTAAAGAAATGATCTTGACAGAGATATGCAGAATTGTTACCTAGGCAAAAGGGCCCAAACATTTCATAAATCCAGAATAATAACATTCAGAAGCAGCTCAGGCAGATGCCTCCTTGATTCTCTGTGTAAAAAAAGAGGAGGAGGTAGAGCACCATCAGACTTGCAAGATTCTGTTACTATAGCAATTGCAGTAAAAGTAGTTGAAACTTCCTGTGGGATTCATTTCCTGGTCTGGTCTAGTTAGTGGGGCTGAGACCAACCCTACTGTCTTTTGTAGCTACTTCTATCAGGGACTTCTCTTTAGGATTCCAGCCCAAACCTCAATATCAAATCACATTTGGGATCCCTGGGATACAGTACTCCAAGTAGGTGTGTCTATAGGCTATTGTCAAAAAAATCAAGATGATAGACAGCTGTGGTAGTATGACCAAAATTCTGTCTGCTCATGCAATGCTCATAAAGGTCACACCATCATGGCTGCCATCCTGACCTTAGGGATCTGATCCTACACATACCTATGACTCTATGCGTAAAAATAAAGAAGGCAAGCGGAATGTCATGATTTCCAGTTAGACTAACCTCTGAGGAGCTGTTGTTGGAGAACATAAGATAAATGAATTTGGAACATCAGGGATTTATCAGTTAGATTTATCAGTTAGGATTGAAGACACTGTTGGGGACCCTTCTCCACTGAAAAAATATTTTTTGCTACTAGTCTGCTAAGCTGGACTTTAGTAAGCTTATCTTTGACAGTGTGATAAATGGTGCTTAGTGTTATTAAGTTAAAAATATTATTTTGACCTCCTTTCTTATCTGTACTTGGGAATCTTATGATTAGTCAGAAGGGAGTTAACCACTTTGGAGTATATATCTTTAATTACCATTGTAAATACTTTGGGTTTTTGTAAATACTTTCATTTTTTTAAATAGACATTTTGTTAGCAATATACCTTGTTTTAGTTGTGAACATACTTTACAAATGGAGATTCATCTTTGTATTTGCCACTCTTTGGGAATTAGAGGAGTTGGAGAGGGGTCCAAAAAACCAAGAAGGGGATTATGACTACCAAGTCAAAGCCCTGTCTCTTTCTAGTGTGTGTGTGATGTGTGTTATTGCTGCCTAAAACAGGGGTAGTTTTCAATCTTGTGGTCATAATCACCATCTTCACTTCTGTGATCCCATTCCCACAAACATTTCTGTTGGGATACGGCATGGACAAACTTTCCAGACATCTTCAGTTTAATATCACTTTGACTATCTCAGATTTGGAACAAAAGCAATGAGGATTCTGTTGGTATAAGGAAAGTTGTATTTATTCTTGTGTTTATTATCTTCAGTATTTACATCTGAGGATTGATGGCAGCTAAGATAGTCCAAGAGCCCATACCCAGGTGCAAGTCAATTTTGCTAGCCTTCCAGTGACAGAGATACAGAAGGGGTCTGCTAGAAACCTGTCTCTCCTTCCTCTCTGTTCCAAGTTGAAACTGTTTTGCTCTAGCTTTCTTTCTCCGTCCACATTACTGAATAGGGAAGAAGTGAGGTACCCTGGGATGCAACAATGATTGTCAACGGACAATTGCTGAAGTTGTTGAAAAAGAATGTTGGTTTCTTCCAAAGTGCACAGATGATTGTTCAGGAATTCATGGCCAGCCATACTCTACAGCTTCTTCTTTCACCCAGATGTTTGATGAGCATACATCATCTCATCCTCTTCTGGGGGTGTTGCTTCTGTTACTGTTACTACATTAGAACAGTGAAGAAAGATTTTATTTGTGGGGCAGATGAGAGAAATCCTGCTTTAAAAACTTGGAACTCTTTCAGCTCCAGTTCCCATATAGACAAAAGTGATGTGTAGATGGATCGGTATACAGAATCTTATATTGAGGAAGAAATATGTATCTGTGGTATTACAAAAATATTGGATATTTCCAGAGTTGGCATTTCAGGTACCCGGCCCTTTTGATTCCAATACAAAATCCACCTGAGATCAAATTAGGTTCTTTCTGAATTCCTGTCTTTCTTTCTTTAGAACCTAGGAGAATCAAATACAATAGAGTTAATATGCAGAAGTTGAGGCTTGGTTTTTCTTCTTGAAGTGCTTTTGGCTTTTGGGGGGTGGGGTGTTGTCAGTTTCAAAGAAAATAGCTGTTGTGAGTGGGGAGAGAGAGAATCAAGTTTTCCTCTCTGATTTAGTCTTAATAATCTTGGCTTTCTCTTAGGTAAAGTAGGTCTTACCCAAAGCTTTTCAAAATGAACTATTTCATAGTTCCAGAAGCTGTAAGGCTTCAGAGAAATGGATGATATAGATTAGATGAATTCATATATTGTGCAAAATCATATGTATATTCACTATTCACAAAAATTTCTTATTATTGCTTTTCAAAATCTCTACTTAAGATATTAAGATCATACTTCATTTAAATTAAAACTTCCAGCCCTTCCCTATCACTGAATTAAAGTGCTGTCCACAATCCTTTGGGGTCCATGTGATTGGACTGACATGATGCCTAGCTTTTGCAAGCAGTTGCCCATGTAATGGCTAACTGGTACTTTCTGAAGCACTGTCAAGTCTAAGCAGGTTCCCTATGAACAATATCCACTGCTTTTGTGGAATAGTACTAGATTTTTTCTAGCACCAGTGAGATTATTAAACTATGCCTTTAGAAAACTAAACCATGCAACACAAGATCTTTTTCAAAATTAACTCTCTGACAGGTAGAGAAGTTCATGTTATCTGTTGCTGCTGTTGATGAAGGGGCATTTCTTTGACTGTTTCTAATTGATTTTGGGTGCTATTTTTTTTCTAGTCTCTAGAAACTGGACCATCCTTTTCTTGCTTGCTGTCTCTTACAGCAGCAAGATGGCTACAAATACCATGGCAAGATGGCCATGAAAGCAGTTTCTTCTACTACTGTATTTGCATGCAGGGCAATGGGAACAATTGTGGAAAGAAATTTTAGTGGTCTTGCTCTTAAACTTTCCAGCAATCTGTCAAAAAGGGTATTCAGCTGTGCAATGAAGTGGGAGACAGCTCAGCTGGAGGTCTCTTTGGGTTCCCTCCAACTTTATTCTATGTCCCCTCATTGCACCCCTGACCTATTAATCTGAGGATCCTTTGAGATGTGTGTCCCTTGCTCTTCTGAACAAGCTATATCTAAGTTTACAACCATTCCAAGAGTCAGCCCATCATCACATAACATCTCAGCACTTTGTTTTGGGCAATTTGAAAGCAGGTACATGACATGTGTTTTCTTTCGATTTGATTAACTGTCAACAGATCTGTGTCACAACTTCTAGTAAAGGAAGAGGGCCAAGTCTCTGATAGGCGCTTTCACTCAATCCGCTTCACAATGGTATCAAGGAAGACAATTGGTGGAGTGGTTTTTTTCTTGATCAACAAGTGAGAGGATGAATACTCAGGAGAAGGGCAATGTGGTCATAGGCCTAGCCCTTAACTTGTTTCTTCTTAAAAGTATAAAGGACAGTGCCATTCTTCTAGCTTTTTACTGAACCAGATTAGAGATTGGTTGTTGGAACAGCATGTTGTATCAGCATATTTTGCACTGCTTCACAGAAAGGAGGAGAGCATATTAAAACAACTGTGTAATTTAACCCATGGGCAAGTTCTTTTCTTGATCTTTTCCTGTGGCTTCATTAATTAACTAATTTCAAAATGAGTGAGGCAGGGAAAGGGGAAACAGTGAAACGGGCAAATACAAACATGTCCTTTTTCTTTCACAAATGACATGGTGGAGATCTGCTTTCTCTTCTCTAGCCTGTTGGAAGTATGAAGAAAAATTGATGCCAAGAAGAGACCAATGGGTAAACGTAAAGTGCTAATGAAGATAGCAAACACAGGGAGAGAAATGGCTCTGATGAAAACTGGCTAGTGACCGGAGGGGAAAGCCATGCTTTTTAGCACATCCAAAACATACTTCTGATCATCCCTAGTATTAAATAATCTGTCTATGTCTAAAGTAAAGACAAGTAGATTGAAGCTTCCCTTGGATATAGCCAGAATAAGAGGGAAATATTTGTAGGCCATACAGGTAAGGAGACCACATGCATCTCTCTCATTGGCTGGAGATGACATAAAAGCAACAACTGCAAAGAGGCAGAAAATAGTGGGTGATTGTGCCATCCTGGGGTGCAAGAGAGGACTGTGTCGTTGTTGTGCAAGTCCAATCACTGCTATGTGTATCTCTGGCTCATGGCTTAGTATGTATAAACAGTTATTATGATTTGATCAGCCAATTATGGTTGCTGGCCCAGTTCAGTGTGTGAACTTGAGAGGAATAGATCCAGTTTCCAGGTAGGAAATGCCTTCTAAGAAAACTCCTTTTCTCTTTCTTTGAATTTCAGCACTTCTATGATGGATATATACAGGCAGTCCTCAACTTAAAAAGTGCAATTGAGCCCCAAACTTCTGTTGCTAAGCAAGACATTTGTTAAGTGAGTTTTGCTCCATTTTGTTTCCTTTCTTGCCACTGTTAAGTGAATTATGGCAGTTGTTAAATTAGTAACATGGTTCTTAAGTTAATCTTGACTTTATGATCACATAAACCCAAGACACTGCAACCATCATAATATGAGTCAGGCTGAATTTTGATAATGTGACCAGGCGATGATGCAACAGTCATAAGTGCGAAAACTGTCATAAATCACTTTTTTCAGTACCATTGAAACTTCAATCATTAAATGAACTGCTGTAAGTTGAGGAATACCTGTATTTACTACTCATTATTTCAACAAGCTTCACCAACAAAGAAGGGGCATATGTACATACTATCCTGTTAAGTGGCTGTACTAGTTTGTCCACTGCGTGAATTAGTCAGTGAACAGATATAGTAAAACTCAGGTATTCCAGAGGTCAAAATCTGATTTTCCAGAGATTTTCCTCTGCCAGGTTGAAATCAGTACACTTGCATTTTCCTATTAGCAAAGTTGCTCAAAATTCTTCATGGTGAACTTTTATTTTTAAAACAAAAGAGAGAAAACACAGCTTAAAGAATTACTCTTTATAAGTGCTCTAGCTCACTTGCTCTAGCTGAATCCAAGAAACGTAAGGAGGGGGAAATACTTCTTGACATCAGTGGTGTTCTTGAAAATTATTTCTCACAGTTGCAGGTGACACCCTTAACAAATTCCCAGGAGCAGATGAGAAATGTATGGGCTGTTAATAAACTGTAACTAATCAATGAATGCTGCTGGACTCTGCTCAAGCTGCTTGGGGCCATCCATTCTTGGGAGAAAGAACATTCGGTGTCCGCTTTAAATCAGGCCTGCAAAAACATGTGGCAGACCTCGATGTCTGTTAGTCTGCAGAGACATATGTCCCTCGCACTGCCATGTAGCATATTCAATTAAATCACACAATAATAGGTTGTTGCCCAGGGCAGTTTCAAATAAGACATTGTCATTCTTTAGTCACAGAACCACCACCACCACCAAATTAAATGGGCTCTCTATGGATCTCAAACAATATATTCTCTAGACACTCATGAATAAATGCACACATGAATGTAAAAAATCCCTCAGCTGTGCTGAGTTATTAATTGTCTGTAACTGCTTTTGATTATTAGCGTTAAGAAACTATATTCACTCATTTCTTTATTCATTGTGACTTGAGAATCAGATTAATGGCATAAATATATGCAACTGACTCCAGATCTGCCTTCTGCAGACAGAAGGCTTCTTCACTCTGTGTGTTTCTGATCTGAAAGAGGATTTCTACTGGCTTCTTTCTCTACAGATTCTCTGCAGATTCAAATCGCTTCCCTGGCAGTTAGGAGAGATGGTGCTGAAGGTCCATGGGCCCAGGAAATGACTTTTTCTTGCTTGCTCACTGTTGCATTCCTATTGGAGTGAACTATAAAGGACCATGTGATGGGTTGGATTTGGGAAAGTATTGAGCACATCCAGAATCAAAAGTGGCAGGGCCACCTATTTTTTTCTTTGTCTTGCCAGTGGAACAACCATGTTAGTCTTTCTAAAAATAAAACTGCCACCTTTACAATCTCTCAAAACTCTTCATTGTTCTCCCTTCCCTATACCCATCTTTTTCTATTTCTGGTTCCTCAATTAAGACTCCTTCAAATGGCTTTTCAAAACTAAATACCTTGTAACATTAGGCTAACAGCCCACAATGGTTTTGAGGGAACAAGTCGGCCTTCTCTGTTGCAGAAAAAGATGGAGATGCCAAGAACATTGCAATATCTTATGGCACTCTAAAGATTAATTCATTTATAGCTTCATAAACTGGAATATATAAGTACCTTACGTTTGGTATAGATAGTTTTGAAATAATAAATGATGATCAAGTATTAGGGGAGTTATGCAAGGAACGAATTTCAGGTTCAAAACTTTCCATATACAGTTGATTTAATGAATCAGTTGAGAGAAATGGGTCAGCTGTTAAATCTGAATGTATGTTACTATTTACATAAATCAATGCAAATGATCAAATTATAACAAATTTCCAGTCTCCTCTTCGATTGTTGTTTGGACTGTGAAGTAAAACTTTTTTCTATTGATTCCATTGATTGGTCTGTTGATTCTATTAATTGAATTGTACTGTGAAAAATTGAAGTTTGACTGTACTGTTTTCCTTGCAATGCTGAGCAACATTTTCTGTATTGCTACAAAATAATAAATTCCATGATGCAGGACACTATGAAAATGATGAACTCAATAATTTGACAGAGATATATGTTGACATTCCATTTGAACTGGTACAGGGATGCAGGGCACAGTCATCAAGAAAGAAGACTGTGAGACTTCCGGCTGGCATCGTGATGACACCAGACACAGAAATGGAGTGCTCTGTTTCTGTGCTGGCTTCTCCTTGTTTGTGGGCTCTGTCAGGAGCCAAAAGCCACCTTGGAGGGGTGGTGAAGCTTAGGAGAGGCGCCCAGTATGGTCACAGGAGAGATCACAATCTCCTGGTGAACCCTTGGGCTATTTCCCTCTATGCTACGATGAAGAAAAGAGGCGGTCTAAGATGGCTACGAAGTTGGGACAGCCAAAAAAGATCTAAGAGTGTCCTGCAGCAAAGTAGGTGAACAGTACTTGGAACTGGGTGAGAAGAACTTTTTATCTTATTTGAAATCCCAAAAGAATTTTCAAAAGGATCCACAACTACTTAATGAGCAGCGACTTGGCACTTTAGAAAAAATACTAAATTTGATGGAGGAATTAGAGAGAAAAAATACAGAAAATTTGCTAAAAATACAGAAAATTGGACTTTTAAACTGGGCAGGTGTATTGTTGGACAGGCACCTTGAAATACTGGGACTATTTACCCAAAACTGATATTATTTTTAAAGTGTGGAAGATTGGAATGGATTGAAAATGACTACTATTGAAATTTAATTAAAGAGTGCCACCTGCTAATGAAAGGAAGAATAACACATTATTAAAACTTTGCTCATCTAATTTAATAATATGAAAGGAAATACCAGTGAAAAGACCCCTGAGGAGTATAATATAAGATTGGATTGATAGAGGGATCTAAAGAGGTGCTGAAAGATACAAGGAGCTCTCCAGAGGAGCAGATAGCTTAAGCTTGGGACATAAAGAAAATATTTGGAGTATTGCATAAAAGAGGGACTCAATAAAACTTAACAAGATGTCTCA
>JANHFL010002918.1:76457-91951 GCA_032468155.1 Oxyrhabdium leporinum | reverse complement strand
TCGACGTCACTCACAGCAAGGTGCCACCATCCCACCTTGCCGTGAGTGATGTTGAGTTGGCTACGCCCACTCAGTCAAATGACCCCCAAGCCACGCCCATAGAACCGGTGGTGAAAAAAAATAGATTTCACCATTGGGGAAGATACATCTGAATTGATTGTATCTAATTTAGATAACACCTACACTGTGTCTTTTTAGTGCCAATAAAGTTTCCCGCAGACTCTGCTCTGCTGAATCTACCTGCCCAATTCCACTTTGTACTCCTTGGAATTCCCCCATAGTTTAGGAAAGTTAGTTTTTCTTTCTTCTGACCTCATTCACTTGCATCAAAGATTTGTAATGACATTCACTGCAGTAACCCAGACCTTTTAAAACTGTTAGCCAATTAGATAGCTTAGAAAAACAGAACTTTTTTTAACAGATTCCAAAAATCAATTAACTGAGAGGTCTGGAAATGTAACTACTTCAAGTATCATTAAGTGAAGCTGATTTACTTTTAACAAGAGCCCATAATTATTTTAGTTTTCTGGAACTTTTAACCTTTACATGAGAAACAGAACTTTTGCTTGGCTATCCACTCTCTGCTTATATACATCAAGTAAAGCAAAACTCATCGCTCTTCAGACAGTCTGCTCTGTTAACTCAGTCACATAGAAAAATCTAACATTTTACTTTAGCTAAAGAAGCCACCACCCTTGAAGAGAGTTCATTTTTCAAAACAAGGCTATCATTGAAATCTTGCACTTACTAGGATTTAAGTGGAAGCATTATCATTATTTAGGGTTAAAGATGCTTAGAGCACAGTTATTACAAGTTAACGGCATCCTGCTATATAATATGTTTATAGGATATGTTTATGAATAATCAGTGTATTGTCAGAAAAGCTTGTCTAGGCCTCCTAATCACATCCAGAAAATCTGAAAGTGACTTAGTGAAATGTGAAGCATACAGAATATCCTCATTACCTCAAATCCTGTAATTTCAGATGAACTGATTGGAAGGAAGTACCATAGCTACTGAAAATATAATAACCAGGATCCTCTGGGGGCCTCCTTGGGCAGAGCCAACCTGCAAACATATGGGAGCAACACAGTGATGATAATATTGGTAAATTATACTTCCCGAAAGGTCATCATATTCATCTGTTGTAGCAAAAGCAGCAGAATTTTGCAGCATTTAAAAAAATGATCCTATTCATTATGGCCCTGATGTTGTGGAGCTGCACTTCTTTAGATGCATAAAACACTGATCTCAGGGCAGGTACTGTATATATGCACATCATTTGGAATAAAACTATAAGTGCTGAGGTTACAAACATGAAATAATAACTAAATAAGATGTGCGCGCGCACACACAACCTTCTCACTCAACTAAGAAGCATTTTAATGATATTTTCTTCCAACTATATACATTGTCTGGGAGAAATACTAACTAAATGAAAATGTTGCCTGGGTCAATCAGAACAAATCTCCTTGCTTGGAATAAAAAGCTTCTTTTTCCCCTTCATGCTTTCCAGTGCAGGATTATAGCACCTGTTTGCTGCACCTTAAATAGGGATGTATGGGGCTTCAGATTGAATGCCAAAAGGTGCTTCAGAGCAACTGGGGTATGCACACAGCATCGTCCCAAGAAGTCAGATGTTTCAAGCAGTTGCAGACAGAGCTTAGTGGTATCTTCAGAAAAAGGACATTTTGGCATTAACTCCAGGTATTGTATGGGCATCGTAAAACCCAGCATCAGCCTGGTAACTCTCAGGATCAATTCTAGTCTTTTAGGTGCCTTATCGCCTATGGGACTCTGAGCTCCATTAGTTGCAACCTCACTGATGAAAAACCTCCTCTTTATATTTTCAAGCTGAATAGGCAGAAATCCTTCGATTCCCTCATCAAAAGCATTATAGAAAGTTCTCCCGCTGCAAAATCCAGTCACTTTTGACAAACTGGGCTCTCACATTATCAAGCTGAGGCACAGGTATCTTGGTCAAAGCCAGACAAATCAGATTAGTGCATTGTGAGGCCTCAGTTTATAAGAGGGAGAAACATGAAGGAAATCCTGAGGTCCTCTTGGAAAATAAGTTTCAATTGAGAATTGTCATGGTTTGTCAAAGTATGAAAAAAAAAAAATCAGGCCAACGCATGGAGACAAGGGCTATTAAACTCAATAAAACAGAATTTAGAGGAACATAGTAAAATGCCTCTGGCAGGTGAAATCTACATGGATAGGTTATGATCAGAACACTTAGAATTAAAACAATGGGTAAATCAATAAAAATAATCTAAAAGACAGAAAAGCTTATTAAAGGGCAGCTTTAGGGGCCGCTCCAGAAAGCCCACTGGGAAAAGCACCAGCCTTTAATGCCTAGGAATACTGCCACCCTTCGCTGCGTCTTTCCGGGGTTCTGTACCAGGCCATCACATTCGGCTATCATGTGGTTTGTTTGTTGTTGTGGTTTGTTGTTTTGGCCTAGCATGAAATTAGCCAAGGTGAATACTTATTCTCTATGGTTTATCCTATTCCACACCACTATAGTTATCTTAATGCCTGGTAGTCGCTGCATTGTTTTTTCATCTCTTTGAAAGCAGCAGCGCAGTTCTTTTCACGCCAGCCTTTGCTGCTTCGTAGCTGGCCCAAAGCCGGTTCAAACCCTGGAGCTTGGCAAGCTTTTTGAACCGGGAATCCAAACTTTAGCGATCGGCCCTGAATCCTCGGTTTGGAGGAAAACCTCTATCCGTTCTCCTGGTGCTTACTTGCCAATTTAGGCCTGGGGAACAGGGAAAGACTCAACCTATTACGATTGAAAAAACTACAACTCTGACCCGGAAAAAGGGAGGTGAGACTTTTCTACCACTCCAAGGACCGAGTCCCCGGAAACGCCTAGAGTACAGGCGGGCTTTTTGGCTGTCTGAATATACCCGCCCGCGGGTGGAAATGGGTCAGGTGTTTAATTTTGATGAGATTTCCTGCCAAATAATTGAGCGGGGGATCCAGTCTCAGTCGATCCCGTTTACTTGGACGTAAGGAGCGATGAATTCGCCGGGATGATTTTCCTTGGAGTAAGAAGAATGCGGAGAACGGCGTCAGAGGCAAAAACCCCTACTCCGTGGGGTTTACTCTCAGAGTACGCTAACGTTCCCTAGCGCTGCCTCCTCCGGCAGCTCCCAACATTTAGGGCTGGGGACGACGGAGCGCTTACTCCAACACCTGTAGCGGGCAGCATTGACAAAAGGGGTGTCCTGAGTTGCAACGGCGTGATTAACTTCACGGCTAGATCTAGCTGCCTCGTTGGTTGATGTGTGTGCGATTGCTGTTCAGGGGTGATTTTCTCTATTTTGCGCTTCTCGGTTACCTTATTGTCGTTTGATTAGTTTAAGGTTCATTGTATGTGCGATCCAGGACACGATTTAACTCAATAAATGTCTTCCCAAACTGAGGCTAAAATGGCCTCTGCCTCTCCCCGTCAGTTCCCCAAGATGGAGAGGCGAAGTTTGCAGAAATGAAGAAACTCGGGGGCCAACTATACCGACCTTGGATGATCATTTGCATTAGTTGTACGGCCAAAGCAGAAACCTTTCCTGTTGAGCCTCTCGCTGCGATACCGTAATCGCCGCACTAACAAGAGGTTTTTTAAAAAACGCCCTTAAGGCTGTAAATCAGAGGTGGGGAACCGTGGCCCATTTATGACTTGTGGACTTCAACTCCCATGCTGGCTCAGAAATTCTGGGAGTTGAAGTCCACAAGTCATAAAAGAGCCATGGTTCCCCAACCTTGATCTAGCTCAGGAGAAAGGGGTCAAAACAGTCAAATGGCGGCCGTGACGCTTATAAAAAGGAGTAGTTTCGATTGAAGCGCAGTGATCTTGGCTTTTGACCTCTCTCCTTTCGGACACCCCGAACCTGAGGTTGCTTTTCCTCCGAGAGGTCCAGGAGTCGTTCCATATTAAAACTTGTAACTGGTGGTCCGAGGCAGCTTTGCCCTAATCCCGGCTTACCACATTCAGTCGCAGTGTAAATAACTCTAAATGGTACCAAATCGCACTTCATAAGAAGCGGTTAGTAAATCAAGAGTTAGGTTAATTCGACGTGAGAAAGAGGTCGCAAGCCAGAGGCTTACAATGCAACTATTATTTCGTGGTTATTTTGGACTAAGGGGAAACCATATTTTTAAAAGCTTTTATCAGAAAAGGCTGTTCCTTATTTTTCTGAGAACAAGAGGATGTCACAAACTGATGCCTTTTGGAACAAAAGGTGGTTTAAAAAAGAAGAGCCGGGCTGAAATCTCACCCGGGAGGGAATCTACTAATCTCCTTGTTTCTCTCCCGTTCCTTTCATGGGTTATTTGAGACTTGAGCAGGTAGTTTCTCAATCTTCCATTTCCCATGCTCTGTAAGACCAGGACTCTCCCAACTTCTGCCTAGTCTTTTGGCGGGTTTCGGTAGCCTGCCTTTTTCAATGGCTCTTTCCACACTCCTTTAACACATAGGCATCTATGTTGGCATGCCTACACTAAAAAAAATCCTACTCCAAGTCCATAAAGAGCATACACTTATTTGGGGATGCTCCTGTTCCAAGTGACAGGTGCTTCCCACGCACCCTGGTATAGAAAGAAGGGTGGAACAAACTCCAGGGGTGCTTTTCTCTGGAATCCACAAAGTGAGCTGCTCCGAGGCCCCAGAGGAATGTATGCGGGGAAGGGAAGGGTGGTAAATATGGCCAGGGCTACGCTTTAGTCGCAGGGTGATTGTCCTGCAGACGGAAGGATCCCTACTTTACTGCAAAAAGGGGGCGCGTATATGAGTGTAGGATGGCTTTAATACCCTGCAAGATGGAATAATCCAGAGAATAGATAATTCTTTTGGAAAATGGGATAAACTGCGTGCAAAACGCTTCAGATAGGAATGCACTGGTTAAAATCTACACCACCTAGGAACCATGATCTATCTACTACTTCTGGTACAGAAATGTTTCTCTAAAGGACGGGATGTGCATTTTCTATCCTGGATTGCCTATAAGCAGGGAATTTGGAGTTGGTCTCCAGGGCAAGCTGAAAGAAGACAGCACTGCTTCCCTCTGTGATCGAAGCTGGTGGGAACTTGGCAGTGGGCTACGGACATAAATCTAACAAGTCCTTCCGTTTAGCAGGTTGGAGGCAGCGGGCCCCATTAGTTCACCTCTCGGGATTAGAGCTCCAACAATTGAACACCCGGATATTTGATCTGCGGGATCTGATTTCTGAAATAACAGATGTTCGAGCCTGTTTGCCTACCTGACTTCGACTTACATGCTCAGAGATCCCAGAAATCAGATAATCGTTTTATTTCAAATAATAAGAGACACTCTGATAAAATCCCCTTTCCTTCCTTTTCTCTGCCTCTTTTATACAAACTTCCCTTCTCACTTGAAAGTTAGGGACAGCTTGAAGAGATTTCCTTCTTTCCATACCAGAGAGATGATTCCCTTATTTTCTCTCTCAAAACAAAAACAAAAATTTCAATGGCGGAAGCAGTGAATAATGATGAACAGATAGTCAATCAAATACAAACCTCTTTGGAAATAGAATAGTTTGTATTTTAATTTATATTAATTTATTTAAATTTAAATTAATTGTTGAACCAGATCTGTAGCTCATTGGCTGGATTGCACATTCTCTCCACCACTTTCTCCCCAGGCCTAACGATTTCATTCAGCTTCATTTTTTTCCTTAGATTTTTTATCTCCCAGGAATGCAAGACAGACGGGATCTCTCTTCCTTTTATCTCACAACAATCCTCGGAGGTTGAAAGAGGAAGAGAGTGACAGGCCTCTAGTGAATTTTGTGACTGAGCAGGGAGTCTCCAAGCTTTGGGTGGTCTTGGGTGGACTGGAATAGATTTACCTAAAACTTGTCCAGATGCGATTCTAGCTATACACCTACGAAGGCTTACTTTGAGAGGGGGCAGTTCCAGGAGACAGCCAGTTTGGTCTAGAGACTATGGGTTCTAGTTCTACCTTAGGCACAAAAGATGACTTTGGGCCAGCCCCTCTCTCTCAGCCCTAGGAAGCAGGCAGTGGCAAATCATTCTGAAATTTTGCCAAGAAAGCTCCAGAGACTAGTCCAGGCAGAAGAAAAACAAAGCAAAATCATTCCAAGAAGTGAATTTAAAAACATTTCCCTTTTTGTCAAATGGTGTTCCTATTGTATACGTCACTACAGAAGTTGTCGAGCGTGTATAAAGGTATTTCTAAATTATGTTGGAAATGTGAACAATAGGTGCATTTTATCATGTCTGGTGGGCATGTAAAAAGCCAGAAAGTTTTGGAGGCAGATATAGTCACTAATACAGAAGATCTTAAAAACTAATATACAACTGAAACCAGATAATTTTATTTTGGGGTTGATGGACACAGAGTTGGAATAAAAGTAATAAAACTTTGTTTTTATGTGTGATAATCACAGTGATATTATTACTCAAAAGTGGAAATACTTAGCACTATCTGCTGGAAATGGAATAGTTGGAGAAGATGGTGGAAGTTGCAGAGATAACTAAACAGGTTGCCATGATTAGAAAAAAGACAACATATATGTTTATTGCTGAATTGGAAATCCCTTATAGACTTTTTCATGGAGCAGAAGAAAATGATTGTATGATTTATGGCTTTGACTATTAGGAAAAAACAGGTACCGGTAACGGGAATAGGGAGCTTTTCTTACTGTAACCATCGAGAAAAAGATAATTTTGTAGTTCTACTTATATTTACTGCAAAACTAAAAGATCAGAAGCTTTCTTTTTCATTCTTTCTTTTTCTGTCCTTTTTTTTTTTTGGTCCTTATTAGCTTTTATCCTTTTTCCCAAAAAACTCTTAATTAAAAAAACAATAATATAAAATAAAATCCTTTGCCTCCTGGAACATCCTGAGGAAAGGAATGACGTCAAAGGGTGCTTTTCAGCCTGGCGGAGACCTAGGCTGAGCAAGATTATGGTGAGGGCAGTTCGACTGACTGAATATTAACTCAACTGTAACACAGGCAACCCGAGTACCGGTATCATGGGGTGCGGGGGGGGGCAGAGAAGGCTTGCTGAGCATCCATGGAAGAGGCAGCCCATGAGGCGCCTAGGATCCTGGCGAAATAAAAGTGTTGCCCATTCAAGCCTTAGAATCACCATCCATAACACACTAGTGAGCAATTTCAACAGGCCTTCTGAGGCAACATGGGAAGAGTACTAATATGGCCCCAACTTAGGACTCGGCTGTGTCCTTTTGAACTTAGGTCTGTGTGATGTATAAGTTCTTGCGTCTTTGTTTGGCAGCGAGTTTTCATACTGCGGAATGTAGTGATCTTTTGGAGGGGGTTAGAAAGGGTACATTGGACTCTCAGTTGTTGAAGGAGCATCAGCCAAGTACACCCAACTGCTGACATTAAGGAGTTAGCGGGCTGCGTTCTGCCACGAGAGCCTGAGCCCATATTTCTGAAGACAAGCACTCCAGCGGAAATGAAAGGACAACACAACAGATGTCCTTCTTCTATCTCTCTTTTAATTATTCTCATTATTTTAAAAATGTGAACAGCGGGTCACTTTTTTTTTTTGCAGCCAAATAATAAATATTATTTAGGAACTTTTTCATTTCTTTATTTTATAGATATATATAAAAATAAACAGGTGATTAAAAAAAATCTCTCAAAGGTGACAGAGCTAAGAAGGGGAGAAGGGGACCTTTATTCAGAAACAAGCCCTGAAGGGTGGGAGCGGGGTCTAAATATGGCAGCACAAGCCAATCTTAATGTCTCTCTCCCCCCTCTCCCTTTTTCTTTTAATCTTTATGCTCGAGCAAGAAAAGGAAGTGTTGTGGCTTCTAAAAGGGAAAAAAAGACCTTAATCCATAGGCCCACACACTCAGGAAACTCTAAAGAACCCCTTTGCTCCTGCCTGGAGAATGCATCGAGGAATGCCACTCTTAACCCTTGGAGGCAATACCAGATGCGGGGACTTCACTTTATTTTGGTTTCCTCGTATTTGCTGCTCCAGATATAACACTGCGACCCTAAAGGCCTTGTGCTCCATCCAGCCACAGCTTTTAAGCAGCTACCCAGCATCTGACTCACTTTGGAATAGAGTTTCCAAAGTCGGGATTGAACATTGGTGGGACTTAAAACTGCTTAACTGGATCGCGCCCAAGACCAGTAGCTTTCTTCTGAGTAGGGTAACAGGATCATTTTGTTTCTGAAAGTCCTACAAATTTATATTGTGTGTAGGCTGAAAGCCAATTACTCTGAAATCAGTGGGGTATATTTCCATAGAAGAATCTCGAACCAGTGCTACGTTTATATTGTTACAAGTATCACTCACTTAGGGACATTCAGAGAGGAACCTAGGCGATTCCCTCAGCGAACTCTGGCCCCAAAGGTTTCCCAGTTTCAACGAAATTGTAGATCAAGTAGTTACCTCGGCCGGCAAATCCGCCCCCTCTACTTTTTAAAAGGGAAAAAAAAACCTTCAAGATGGGAAGAAACGATCGGCATTTGGGTCCCTATCTTTGAAGGCGAGTGTTTAACCGAGGTCTGCGTCCTTCCTGTCTTTACAAAGAGAAAGAAAAGAAACCCGATTCTCACTTCCAACAGCCGCGCCTGCTGCGTTTCCACCCAAACCGGGGCTGGCAGCGGAGCGAAGGCGGCAGCGCAGTTCCGCGAAGGACGGACTCCTTCTCCGAGGGCCTTTAGCGTCCGGGGCTTTGGCTTCGCTCTCTCGGAAAGTCCTGGAAGAAACCTACCTTGGGCTGGTGGGCGTGCGCAAGTCCTGGCGGGCGATTTCCTCTCCCCAAGGAGTCATCCCCGCTCCCGGTTGCCTGCTCTCCCCTCCCTCCTTCCCGGCGCGCCGCCTTTTATTTGGCGTCGCCGGTCAATCTGGGCAAGTTGGGCGCGTTCAGCCCGGAGACGTGATGGTGCGACGGGGCCGGCACCTGGCACATGCTACAGGGACACGGCATCCCGCCCCAGTGCTGGAAGCTGCTGCCTAGCGGGGCGGCGGCGGCGGCGGCGGCCGCAGCAGCAGCAGCAGCTGCGGCGGCCGCAGCCGCGGCACTCGGCGGAGACTTGAGCAAGCCATGCGAGGGTCGGATAGAGCTGACTGCCGACAGCCCCGCGGAGCCGGGCAGGGAAACGCTGGAGACGGCAGCAGGGGGCAAGATGGGGTGGTGCACGGCGTGGGAAGCCGGGTGAGTTGGCAGAGGCGCGGCATGGCCCACCAGGCTCCCCGAGCAAGCGGCGGCGGCGGCGGCGGGGTGAAAGCCGGTGGCGTGGTGGCCGCCGTAGATCTCGCTGAGCAGGCGCTTCATCTCCTCCAGCGAGTTGGTGAGCATCAGGATGTAGTTGCGCGCCAGCAGGAGGGTGGCGATCTTGGAGAGCTTGCGCACCGAAGGGCCGTGCGCGTAGGGCATGACCTCCCGCAGCCCATCCATGGCGATGTTGAGGTCGTGCATCCGCTTGCGCTCCCGGCTATTGATCTTCAGGCGCAGCTGCTGCAGCTCCGGCTCCGTCATTTGCTTCTTGTCCTTCTTGGACGCCGAGGAAGAGGACGAGGAGGACGAGGAGGACGAGGAGGAGGGCGACTTGAACGCCAGCTTGTCCACCACCACCACCCCGGCGGCGCTCATGGCGCTGCGCAGCTCCGCGCTGAGCTCCGCGGGGGAATCGCTGGGCGTCGAACTGGATACGGCGCCGCCCGCCGAGAAACCCCCGCCGCTCTTGCTCCTGGCCGACACGAAGAGGTCATCAGGCTCCGGAGACGAAGGGCGGCTCGACACCAGGCTCGCGTCCGAGTCCATGCTGGCCCGCCGCCCCGGCCGCCTGCGGAGGAAAGAAAGAGACAAGCGGGGTCAGGCAACGGAGCAGCCCAGCCGACTGACGGCAAAGCTTCCAAAGGATCGCAGTCTGGGCGTCGGTGAAGCCCCCAACCAGAGCCCGAAGAGGTGAGCCCAGATTCGCGCGCGCTTGCCGGCAAACGCGGATAAAGCCAGGCGCCGGTACTGAAAATGTGCAGCACGCCTGAATGACGGAAAGTTAAAGCCCGGGGCCTTCAGGGGGATTTAGAGTTCATACTTAATTTAGTTGGCTTGTGGCCAATATGTTGGCTAAAGCATTTTTTTTAAAATCACCTTTATTTGTTTGTAAAGCCTGAAAGAACGACCTGTTCTTGTATTCTGCTCTCAGATGTGTGTGTCTAAAACATTAACCATAAATATTCGCGAAAATAACCTTCTTCCAGCCCCATTTTCAGCATTATGGAAAATCCTAATTTAAAAAAATTAAAATTGAGAAACCGGGCCCTCGTCGTGATTCTGCTGCAATTTAATGGATGGTTCCAAGAAAGGGTTCAACTGCTTTGAGGATCACACGACAGTTTCCTATTCGAAATCTCAGTCCATCTTCTTGTTTTCTCCCTTAGCGCCAGCAGAAACTAAAAAAAAAACCCCGACCTTGCTTTGCCTTTCTCCCGTCAAACACCAGAGCACCACCTGTACCCGAAATTAGATTGAAAGGGGCAGCCTGAAAACAAAGTTTTGACAACTTTTTTACATGATTAGACAAAACTGTGCTGGACTTTCCTACTTGAATTGCCTTTATGTCCCATTTAAATTTGCTCTCTATTGTTTCCATTGATTTAGGCCCACCTACTTTCACAGATCGCATCAAAGTATTCTTTTAAAAATAAAAATAAGACTACCCAAATAAACCGCAAGGCGATTCAGGATTAATCTTTGTTCTAGAGGAGTTTTATCACTGGCCAGCACTCCTCAGCCAACTACGCTGGCGCCCTCACTACTCGGGTCCGGTACGAAATAACTTTATGTCAGGCGGCTGCAAAGAAAACCTTCTCCTTAGCGTACCAGCAAACAAGATTTCTTCTCCAAAGAGTTCATTAGAACAAGATGAATATTTCTCCGTTACATATTAGATCTACTTTGACTCCTCTTTTTCTCAGTCCCCTGAATCAAATTAAGTGGTGCCGGAACTACAGTGCCCATAATATTTCTTGGGGAACAGATTCTCCGGAAGGACAGATCTTCCGAGCGCTAAAAGGAAGTCTGGCAAGAAAAAAGAAAAATCACCCACCGCTCCCGCCTGATATTGGGACCGGCTAATCTGCGCAGCCTGGGGATGAGATTTTAGTGTGCAGCACGAAAGTGAACCAGCGGCAAGTGAACGGGAAGGAAGACTTACAGTTCGGAGCGAGTGTCCCTGGCCAGCCGTATCCGCTCCAGTTGAGCTGCGGGCTGCCCCCAAATACCGTTAATAAGAAGCACCTTTCCGCCTCCGGCGCGCGTTTTTATAGCCACGTTGCTCAGCCGAGCCGCTAAAGGACAATGAATATTGTCTGCACCAATGAGCGACCTGCTGTGGGGCGGGGGGGGGGGGACAGACTGACGTCACGCCGCCGAATTCCGCTCAATGAAACGGGTTCGGACACACGCCTTCCTCGCCTCCCAGCCAATAGGGAGCAAGATCGGGGCCCGGAGACAGAAGGAGAGTTTTGTGGCTTCTCGAATAAAATGCTGCAATGACAGCACCCGCAACAGCTGGTGGGGGAAAGAGGGCGTCCAAACACCGCCTCGGACCCGACAAAACAATAACATTTGGGGAGCAGTACGGAGCCTGGCTCTCCACTTTGGCTGGAGAATTTGAATAGGTTTCTCAGTCACTTTGGAACTTCACGCCCGCCCTTCTCCCCCCCCCCCCGGCCTAATGTAAACACTCACGGGCTACAATGCGACACTATCCCGCACTTACCGAGCCACTTATCTCCGGCCCGCGTGAGCCCTCTTTGCCCTGGAGACCCATCCATATCTCTTGCAGACAACGAGATGTAACTTCCATGCTCAAAGGACACCCTGCTCACCCCGCGCCCCCATTCTGTCGGCAGTGAATAGGAGTTGCCTAAAAAAAACAGGCGGTTCACTTTCCTCTGCTGCTTTGGCCAAATTAAGAAAAGAAAAAAAGAGTTAAAGAAAACCCTAAGGGTTTTAAATCTCGAGAGAGAAGCTTGGAAAACTGCAACGTTTCCACCATCAAGAATCGAAAACTCCTTCCAACTTTAATGCCTGAAAAGTTGTCCTTCGCAGCCAGTCTTTCTCAAAGTCTTATCTTAAAAACGAATCGGATGGGGGGTTGGGGGAGAGAAGGGAAGAAAATATATCGCGGATATTTTTTTAAAGAGTCTGTTAAGGCAATTAGGAATTAGTCAATTAGTCATTAGGAAGAGTGTCCTCGCTTTTGAAACGATTTAAATCAATTTCAGACAGCACAAACTTGAGAACATCGCCTCAAGCTGGAATTTCTGATTTTAACAAAATGCGCTCCGCCCCGAAGCGCTTTTGCCAGTCTTTCAGATTTCGCCGCTCGCAGAGAGCTTTCGGTGCGCTTAATCGGAATCCAGGCACGGTGGTCCGTTTCTTTCGACGCGTTGAGCCTAGAAAATTGGCTTTCTGCAACTAGCTGCCGAGGCAAAATAAATTCCTTCCGTGGTGGGCGGCCTTGGGGGAAGAGCAGAGACAGTTACTGGGCAGAGTGTTCACTCTCTTTCGAACAAATAAATGGTGGTCCTCGGCTCGCCCAAAGCCTGTGTTTCTTTTTTTGTTACAGCACTCTAGCGGCTTTTTTCCAGCTGGCTCGGGAAGTCCCAGCAATTTGCTTAAATATCTTTTTTCAGCTGTTTGAAGTGAGGCTGAAGAATGTTTATTTTTTTAACGGTTCTTGTGATGATCCAGTACGGAACAATTAGACTAAAATCTGGAGGTAACAGGTGTATCCCGGACTCCCGTTGGCAAGCGGAGGAAGTGAGGATATCCCCGCCCGCCCCCGCCCGCCCTTTTACCAGCTCTCGCCAAGAACTTTGAGCCAAAGCAGTCGGAGAAAAGGGGCTTAAAACTATGTCGGCGGACAAGCATTTGTCCCCTGAAAACCTTCCAGAATCCCAAAACGGTTCTACGGAGATCCTTGAGGGCGCTGCTCAAGTCAATGGGCACGACTCTGCCAACGTGGATCACTTTAGCCACATGGTCGGACAAAAAGACTGAGACTGTCTCGCATGACTCTTCAGATAAACGTTTTAAATTCCTATTACGCCCAATCGGTAATGAGATTTATGCCAGGTAAAGAAGCCTTGCACCTCAGCCTACCTCCTCTTACACCTTCGCTCTGGATGGGAAGGAGTTGCGGAAAGGCAAGCTTTTCTCTTAAAAGGTCGAAGCCCAGAGGCTCTCCCAGGCTTAATTTTGCATCTGAATCAGACTGTCCTCAGGACACCCTAAAAACCCATTATACAGAAGAATTGAGATTACATGGCTTTAGATCCTAGTCTTTGTTTAACTGGATTATGAATCGTTTTACCCAATCCTTTCTCACACACGTTCTTCAGTTCCTCCCTAAATTCTATAGACACATATTGGCCCTACAAGCTTGTAGGGCTGAAGCATTAATATACATCAGCTCATCACTAGAGGAATCCAGTGAAATTGCAGTGCTACTCAACCTGCTAACTTTATTCCTAAAAATACAAGGCCATGTAAAGACCCATCAATCTTTTCCTTGCAATGGCCAGCCATTGATTATGGGAAGCCCACAAAGAAAACAAATACCATTCTCATGTTGACAACTGAATAGAGAGGCTTGTTGCTGCAAACCCTGAAATTAATATATGCCTATCACACCCATTAGCAATAGCCTGATTTTCCATGAGTCTGCCTTACTTTCTGGTAAAGTTGCCCAAATACCTGACATCTTGTGCTAGCATATTCCATAAATTGCAAATCATTATTTATGTTCATTTCTTAATTGCTGTGAGAAGTAATCTTTTTCATCACAACCTGCCCCTCTCATAAATACGTAAATAAATACATTAATACACTACATTATAATGATACCATAGTCATGCATTCAGTAAATCCCTTCCCACTAGCCTTTTTTTGTAACTGTTCCTCACTAGAAGCTGCAAGCGCTTTGCCCTCTTAATCAATTTGTTCTTCTTCTGATTGATTCCTACATCTACAATATCCTTCTTGAGATATGGTGGTCAGATCTATACAGTATAAACACAGTAGCTCCAGCACAAGTATATAAAGTCCAGGTTTTTATTGAACTGTCTCATAACCAATCCAACATCTTTTTTTCCTGATCACATTTTCTTGACAAGATATTTTGGAAAGGTTTGCCATTGCCTGCTTCCTAGGACGGGAAGAGAGGGATTGTCCCAAGGTCACACAGCTGACTTTGTGCCTAAGGTGAGAATACAACTCAGCCTGGTGCCTTAGCCACTACACCAAACTTGCTCCTAATCAATATAAAACAGAAATTAAGATTTCACAGAGATTTCCATCTCAGATCACATCAGCATATATTTGAAATGAAGAGTATGTTAAGAGCAACACCTTCTTTGTGCATACATAATCCCAATTCCTCCTTCTGAGAGGCATCCAGTTGTTAAAAATCAAAAGTTATGCTTTATGGGATACCCAGATCTCACGTCGATAAAAAAAATAGAGGGTAGGTAAGCTGGGCAGATTTTAAATGAACAAATACAGAGTTTGTACTGAAGCCAAATAAAAGAAAACACTCTTATAAGTCTTATAACCCCCCCACCCTCTTTAGTGTAAAGGGTTTTTTTACTGTAAAAATGAGCTGTCAACTACTTTTTCTTACTTCTTCCCAAGTCTGAGAAGAGGTTGTAAAGTAATTCAACATTATTTCTATACTAGAAAAAATAAATGGATTTATTTAATTTGTATCCTGCTGTATTCCCAGTAGCCCCTGTGGCATACAAATTTAATAAATAAACTTATCGTGCCTACACTGAGTATCTTTATTCTACCTGAAACGGAATCACATACACTTTCAGCAAGCTTGCCTGCTGAAGATTCCTTAGCTATTCCAAAGTTTGTGACTTTATAAATCTTATTGACTTAAGGAAAGTATTCTTTAATAGGGATATGAGAGTTGTTGGGCAACTATAATACTTTTTTTTCAGATGGAGTTCAGTCTTGTCATAGGAGATGGCAGCCCCTGGTTAACGTTGCCTGATCTTGACAGCTAAAGTCAGCTGATTAGTATCTGGATGGGTGGGACTTTTCTAGAAAATCACAGAACTGTGAAGTTGAATGAGCAGATTGCAAAGCGGTTTTGAGGCTTACTTGCTTCTGAGTAGACATGCAATGCTGGTCCCACAGATGCAGTCTTAATTTTTCATGATTGAAATTAAGCAGCGGGGAGCAATAGCCTCTGCTCTTTATGAATGCAGCCAATGTACTTAAATGTCTATGGAAGTTCTCAGTCATCCAGATCACGGTTGTCCCAAAGGTGCTTTTTCAAGAGGCAACTGGACTTTCTGGCTTTTCTTTGGAGACGTTTTGCTTCTCATCCAAGAAGCTTCTTCAGTTCTCTGAAGCTCTCTGAAGCTGAAGAAGCTTCTTGGATGAGAAGCAAAACGTCTTCAAAGAAAAACCAGAAAGTCCAGTTGCCTCTTGAAAAAG
>JANHFL010002918.1:58457-76357 GCA_032468155.1 Oxyrhabdium leporinum | reverse complement strand
TCTTGGATGAGAAGCAAAACGTCTTCAAAGAAAAACCAGAAAGTCCAGTTGCCTCTTGAAAAAGCACCTTTGGGACACCAATATATTTAACCACACCATGACTGAAAAACTAATTTAGACCCCAAACCTGGGCGCTAAAAGAGGCCCCGGCTACATTGCTGCCTACCATAGACACTCCAAGGGTCCAAATCCCTGTCAAAAAGGAAGGGAAGGTTTGAGGCTGTGTGAAGCTAACTATCCTATAATTAAAATGCCCATGAACTAGTCCCCCTTTTATAATTATGATTGCTTAATCAATCATAGTTAAAGAAATCATAATTTTGCATAATGCTTGAATTCTTCATTTCGATGAATTTAATGCCTTTTTCTTTTAAAAGAAACATGGTCAGTGGTCAATTATTGTGAATTCAAATCTCACACCCCAGTGATATATTTGTCACTCTGGAACCCCTATCTAGGAGGATCACAGAAATCTCTGTTTAGGTAACTCCCTTAACACAGAAATGATGAAGAGGATGATAGAATGGTGGAAGACTGCTCCACTTCCCCAGAGGGAGGACAGTGGCATTTCTTTAATAAGCCCAACTCCTTTGGAGTTAAAGTTAGAAGGCCCGCAGACCGCAATGGACACCGCGGGGCTCCTGCTGGCTCTTTTCCGTCGCCGCACCTTCCCCCTCCTCCTGCTCCTCCTCTCCTTAAGGCACATCTCTTTCCCGAGGGAAGCGCTTGATCCTGGCTTCTCGCCCTTCCCTTCCGGCATCTGTTGAGGGTAAGCATCCCTCGTGGGGTTCAAACGCGGCGGGGATACTGAATGAAGGAGGCGTTGGGGAAGAAGGCAGCGTCTCGAGAAAGATGCAGAGACGGACGCAAGAGACCCGGCTCCCCTTGAGACGGGCCCTTTTCGCGTGTATTACTAGTGGGGTAACAAAATTGTCGTCTGACTAGCCATAGACTGTCTGTAAGGGGATGGATTTAGGAAGGGGCTGTTGGTGGCTTAGCTGCCCCTAATCTAGCGACTGGAGAAGGAGTTCGCTTCTGGCTACCGACCGGCAGGCTCCAGCGCGCTTCTTCCAGACGGGTCCTTTTGATGTGCGGCGGCTTTGGGGGATTCCCGCAGCCTTCCCCGTCCATCCACAGTGCAGGAAAGGGGAGGGGTGGCCACAGCAGCTGCAATCAGTGGGGAGGAAAGGCTGACTCTCAAGAGGAGCTGCTGCACCTTGTCCAGCAAGAGCTGAGCAGTCTGGGCTCTGTCGCCCCACTTGGCTGGGCCTTTGCCTTTTCGGCCGGGCCTTTGCCAAAGTAGCTCTCCGGCGACCTCCTCTTCCTCTCTGGCTCGTTTCCTGGCAGCCAGAGAAAGAGCCTCGTGAATCTAGAAAGCCCCTTGGGGAGGGAGGGCGGACGGGAGGGAGGAAGAGGTGCTGCTTCGTTGTTCACTGGTTCAGCAAAGGAGAGAGTCTCCTCCCTGTTCAGTGTTTCCCAGGGTTTGGATTTCACTTTTTTTCCCTTTAATTTTTATAGTCGTCAAGTTTTTTTTATTTTTATGGTCATCAAATCACTGGGATTTGATCACGGTTGTTCTGGGAACCTGCTGGATAAGATGATGCTCTTGAACTTCCCCTCGGAAAGATAAAGCTGAGGGAAGAGTATGACTGACATCTTCTTGCCAGTTTGAAGGCATTCCTTGTTGTTAAATTGGTAGCCCACTCCTTAGAAAGGAGAGGCAGGAATGCAATAGAAACCATAGAACTTCAATAGAAATAGCAGAAGAGGCCACGCCATCCTGAGCTAGAGAGAAGCCAGTGTGGGTGCATGCCCAGCTCTTCCAAAGACCCTCACCTTATTAAGGGGCTCTGTTAAGCTGTCAAATTTCTCTTTGCCCTTTAAGGGTTATGAGGCACTGCCTTTGTAGCTGATCTTTTCACATCCAATGAGTCTGGGGGCTCCTCTAGCTGTTCTATTCCCATTTCTTGGGGCACAATAAAGAAGCAACCTGGCATGTCAATCTCTTTCCAGCCTTCCAGAAATTGCATATCTTCCGTGCTCAGAAGCAGCAGCAAACTCAGTGGATGGAACAGCAAAACCCTGAGCACGTCCTGCATTATAGTTCCTTTGAGCACCCATAGCATTACAGGCCCTATTAGCCACTCATAGGAATTGAGGAGTAGCTAGATCTTCATAGTCTGATTCCCTGTACCCAAGCAGACTCTAGTCTACATTATTACGTATCTTCTATGACTTTCATTTGAGATTCACAACAAACCTCTTCAGCAATTTCTTTTTTTATCCTGGAAAGTGACAGATACATAAAATGGGGTAGGGAAGTGCGCATCCAAAAATAAATATTGGGCAATCCCATGTCAGAGGGACCATACTTCTGGGAGGTTACCTATGTAAAATTATTTACATTACATCTTTGCATTGCAAGAATCTTTAAAAAGTGAATTCTTTGCATTGCTCTATCTTTCTAAAGAAGACAACTTTTATATGAGATATAAAGAAATGTTACCTTCCTGTTAATTATTTCCAGT
This sequence comes from Oxyrhabdium leporinum, assembly GCA_032468155.1. NCBI lineage: Eukaryota > Metazoa > Chordata > Lepidosauria > Squamata > Cyclocoridae > Oxyrhabdium > Oxyrhabdium leporinum. The sequence continues at coordinate 73,829 of JANHFL010002918.1, read as the reverse complement.
CAGAAAAATGATCTTGTAGTAGTATACTCTAGATAGCAAAGCAAAACAGAAGCAATAAAATTAATGTAGTCATACATACAATTCTTTTCTTATGGACATAACACCAGTGCCAGCTGCAGAAGAAGAGGGGGAATTTATAGTGTTCCCAAAAAGACCTTCTTTCCTTTCCCCAGAGCTTCTTCTATGTTTAGGACAGTGTCAAGCATGTAAATTAATTAATACAGGACTGCTATTAGTATCATCCACAATTAGTTTTGACCCACATCAGATCACATAGAATCTGTTCCCTCAGATTATACCAAGCAACTATTGGGTCCAGTAAATATGAATAATTCCTGGACAACCACAATTCCTATTTCATTGCAAAGCACAGTAGGAGTGTGACTGAAACTGACAAATATAGAGAAGTCGGCAAAGACTGATAAACACAAACAAATAAAAATGTAAGGCTGTTGGTTTTTCCTCAGTTGGCATCAGCATCACAAAAAATGAAATAAAAATGGACAACAGTTGTATGGAACATGTAATTAAGGAAGACATGAACATCTGGCATTTTCCAAGAAAGAACTGAATGCTATGGAATTCTTATTCAGTAGAACTCATCAAACCAACTTTAATATTTCTGCTTCTGAGGCAGAACAAGCAAACAGTATTCAAGGCTAGAGTCATGAAATGTATATGTATGTATCAGTTTCATCACCAAAAAAAATGGGCATTCCTCTCTGGAGAATCCATTCAGAATAACAGAATAGAATAACAGAATAACAGAGTTGGAAGGAACCTTGGAAGTGTTCTAGTCCAACCCTGTAGCTATCAGATTCAGATTAAAATTGCTCTGGATTTATCTTATTCCAATATACTGTATTTATTACTTTAATATCTCAAAGTTACTTCTGGATTTGCAATTTAGCCAAATCTGATGCTGAACTTTAGTTCTTATGATGATTCTGAAGGCATTTGATCACACGATTAAATATTTCATAGGACTTGGAGGAAATAATCAGTTTCCACAAGATTAAAATTGACAACTTTCAAAGCAGCAACCAAGTTGAGCGAATAGAAAAACAGAAGAAAATTCTTCAAGTGACTGCACATTGCCCTAAATATATGCAAGAGTGCTTTCCATTAGCAAAATATCATGTTCCTCCCTTCTACTAAAGGGTGGGGATGGACCACATAGCCTGTTTTGTGCTCTTTAGCTAGCCTGCCTGCTTTGATGAATGTATAGTTTGAATTTTTTTTGGTTTTCATTGTTATTTTAATTTTTATAAATGTCTTGACTTTAAGAATTTTTATTGTAAACCACTAAATGGTTTGTGGTATACTACGTTAAATAAAAACATCATCAGAGTTGCTCAGATTGGAGTGGTTTCTAGATAGTGTTCAATAAAGGATACATCATCACATATATCCTTTATTATAATCTAGAATTACATTTATGTTTTGATTATATTGAAATGTTTACAGATAATTCTTATTTACAATTTATTTATAATTAATCTTATTCAGTCTTATTTGCTAAAGTTAATTCCAAATCTATTTTTATTGTATAGAATGTGGAAACCCTCAATTCTACAGGAATTTTTCTTCTACATTTGCTTTATCCTATTTCCCCCCTAAAATTGTAGATGTTTACTAGTCCAAACAGATTTGCCTTGTTACAGTGATCGCCGATCATAGAAAGACATGAACGAGAGTCGATCTCTATACCACCATTTTCCTAGCCTAGTCACCACCAGCTGCCTGACAACAGTTTCAGCTATCACATTCTGTTGTATGTAGGTCATGTTTGTGGAGATCAGAACCTCAGATTGCAAATAAGAGGCTCACCACTGATATAGAGGAACTATTTAGCTTGTCCTACTCCAGCGGTGTCAAACTGACATCGTCATAGCTGTGTCATGTGATGTGTCATGTGTTTTTACCCCTTTGCTAAACCGGGCATGGGCATGGCCAGCACGTGACGCATCTGGCCCCCGGCCAGGGAGTTTGATAGCCCTGTTCTACTCATACATCCCAAAACAAAGAAACATGCAAAAGTTATAGTACAACTTAATCGTGATTTTTTTAAAAAGCTGTTAATGTTTAAGGAGAAAAGTAGTGGTATCTTGAACGTGGGCCAAGATGACACTGAATGCATTAATAGAGTAGCAGCTGAACTAAGGGTTGAGAATGAACATATCAAAGGCCATCATTGTTGTCTTTGCCTATGCCCCATAATGTCAAAGGTTGCTGCAAATATATCTCTGGCTTTCTGGGTGGCATCATTTTAGATATTGGCCTCAGCAGATGGCCCACAGCACACCTCGGTCCAAGCAAAGGGGACCACATATGCTGGAGGAGAGATGCCTCATTAGCAAGTAGAGGGTGAGATGAGGGAAGAGAAAAAGAATACCCAAAGACATTTACATATTTACATTGTTTCTGTTGCCTCATTTTAAATTCTCCTTTAGCTGAAGTGTCAACGTGCTTGCTTTTCTCCTTCTGTTTGTATGTTTACTTGGGCTAAATAGATTATGATAATCAGCTACATAAATGCATGCAACTGTTATTATGGCATTTAATCACAGAGTTTTTTTCCACTGGAAGCCTTCATTAGAATTCTCGTAATCTCACTTATTAGTGTAACAAACAATAATAAATGCCAAGGAACTTGGATTAAGTCAGAGACATTCAGACTTTAAAGGAGGAATATGGAAATGATATCAGATCTATGCATTTGTTTATCAAAATGTCACACAAATAGTTTAAGACTTAAACAGTACAAACATAATCCTGATTACATTTGGCAAGCCTTGTTTTAGGGGGATTGTATAAGATTGATACTTCTGTCTCTTATTTATGACAGACAGTGAGCAGTACAAATACCTGAAAAATCTAATTATATTTTGAATAATGAACTACAACCATATGCTTCATATATACTCTTTACAACTTTGTTGAACTATTGAATCTTTTAGAATTTATCTGTTTGCAAAATTCCAACTTAGGCACTATCTCTACTTGCACTTAATCACAACACAATGATGCCCATATGGACAATGCATATATTTTTCCTCTAATTCATAAATGATTTACTATTTGTTATATTATAACAATATTTCCCCTTTGACCACCACTATATAACCTCACAACATGTATTTTGCATCCAAATAACCAGAAGGCAAAGTCAACTGAATTTTTGTGGATGTGATTGAGATTTGTATTTGTATGTTTAGGAAACAAAATGGATCAGTATTTTAATTACGTTTTCTAGAAATTATTAATGCTATGATGACAATTGGTTTTCATTTTTCCTTTCAGCTGTGAAAATACGTTGCATTTTCTACATTAATTGTCAAGTTTGATTATTACCTGTTTGAGTTAACTCTTTTGAGTTTCTCTTGGTGGAACTTTTGGATTTATTTTCAAGTTGGAAAAGTGTAGGGGGGCTATAGCTAGTGCTAGTTTCTTTTGTATAACTTTACATCACTGATGAGTCTTCTCTTGGGACTTCATTGAAGAATAGTAAGCTAAGGAGGATGCTGATCAATTATCCAGTGAAATGAGGATATTCTTACACACCTATTGGTTGCCTCCTAATGAAAAAAGTACAAGAAGACCATATTCCACCGATGAGGATTTCAGCATACCAGTAATTACATGCCCCTTTAAAAGCAATTTTCTAAACAAATTCTCTTTCATCCAATCAAATGAACATGTAGGAGAATTATTCAGGGCCCCACTCAAATTACTAAATAGCCACATTTGGAAAATGTCTTGGTTATTCTATTTCAAGAAGATTATGAAACTCAAAACAAACAAAAGTTGAAAAGAAGCAATGTTCAGTCAGGGGACTACGAGGGAAGTTTAAATATTTGGGAACATTTAATTTAGGGGGACAGAAAACCCAAGGAGGCTGCAGTCCTACAACTTGCCTTTGGCAGACTGCCTTTGACAGACTGCAGGTGCTCTTCCCCACAGGACTCCACAAGAGCCCATTGCTGGAAAAACCTATTAGTTCATCTTAATTGTCAAAAGTAGAAGGACTTCCTCATGAAGAAAGAATTTTCTCCCTATAAGGCAAACAAGCTATGCCGGCATTGGAGCTGGAATTTGATTTTCTCTTCTGTTTATGTCAGTGAAAAGTGAAAACAATGCACAAAAACAAATCAGGACATATTGAGAAGAGACAAACCCTACCCTTGAGGGCTGCCAAATAGTGTCTTCTCAGTTATTGATTCCAAAGTCAGGACAGATTTTCATGAACAACAGAGGAAAGGGGAGGAGCTTGAGTAATTAATGGAAGATTATATACAATAGCCACATAAAACTTCTGTGCTAAGGAGCAGCATACTTCTGTATAACAAGGGTTCAAAAACTGGTTTGTATATGTGATTGCACTTAACACTAACAATAGCACGTAGACTTATATATTGCTTCACAGTTCTTTACAGCCCTCTCTAAGCAGTTTACAGAGTCAGCATATTGCCCCCAACATTCTGGGTCCTCATTTTCCTGAGCTTGCAAAGATGGAAGACTGAATCAAGCTTGAGCCAGTGAGAATCGAACTGCTGGCAGTCAGCAGAATAAGCCTGCAATATTGCATTCTAACCACTGTGCCAGCACGACTCATTGATCACATGCATTGTTTTTTAAAAATATCTTTCTAATGGAAGCTCCAGTCAAGGAGATCTGGGGGTCCCATGTTATTCGCTTCTAGAACATGGATTCTCCTTTCTCAAAAGACAGCATTGCTCTATGGTGGAACACATTTCTTAAATGAAGAGGTGTCTCTAAATCCTGATATATACAGTTTTAAAAGAAGATCAGTTGTGGGTTGAAAAAAAAGACATAGAAAGTGTCTGCCAGTCAATTTCCTCAGTTGATAATCCAACAGACATTCTTAGGCAACCCTATCAGGTACTTGTAAGAAACAACATTTTTTAAAATAAAATATGCCTCATTGCATTTTGACTTTTTCAAGATATTTCAGCATAGAGATATTTGATCCTCATTTCAAAATATTGATTAAAGGGATATAATATGTCACACACCATTTACATTTTGTAGGCCACTGTGTAATTTAAATAAACATTTCAATGCATGTTTTTCAAAGAAAACTAGTTTTTCACTTTCCCAAGTAGATGAAGAGAAACTCATTCTTTAGAAATCTTACTCACTTGGGATAATTGAGATTACAGATGCATCTAATTCCAATATTTTCTCAATAGAAAACTGATACCGTAGTTATTTTACCCAAAATAATGTATCCAGTCTTTTTCCTTGGTAAGACCACACTTGGAATACTGCATCCAGTTTTGGCTACAGCAATGTAAAAAAGATGTTGAAAGAGTACAGAGAAAAGCAACAAAGATGATTAGGGTACTGGAGGCTAAAGCATATAAAGAACGGTTGCTGGAATTGGATATGTCTAGTTTAATGAAAAGAAGAACTAGGGGTTGACATGATATCAATGTTCCAATATCTCAGGAGTTGCCACAAAGAAAAGGGAGTCAAACTATTCTCCAAAGCACCTGAGGGCAGGACAAAAGCAATGGATGGAAACTAATCAAGGAAAGAAGCAACCTAGAACTAAGGAGAAATTTCCTGACAGTTAGAACAATTAATCAGTGGAACAACTTGCCTTCAGAAATTGTGGATGCTCCAACGCTGGAAGCTTTTAAGAAGAGATTGGACAACCATTTGTCTGAAATGATATACGGTTTCCTGACTGAGCTGGGGATTGGATTAGAAGACCTCCAAGGTCACTTCCAACTGTTATTCTGTGAAATAGTTAAAACAAGAGTTGGAAAGCAGAGAGAGAAAAGAAATCAGAAGTGCCTAGCAGGAATTTAAAGGATGGAATGACAGATCAAGGAAATGATTTTAGAGTAGTATGATATTCCCATAGGGTGTTTGATCAGAGTAAGTCTACTGAGAAATTTGAAACACAGACCAGAAAAGTTGATAATGTATTTGCAGAAATGTGCAGTTGGTTGTACAGACCAAGATCCTGAGACTTGCTGCATTTTGAGTAAAGCCTTGTGTGCAATTTCCTATGCTAAGTTGGACTTAAGAGCATTTATCTCAAAGGATTTTGATTCTAGGATCCAGACTGGTTTCCAAGATTTCTCAAGAAACAATTGCCATGCAAGAAAGAGAGAGAAAGAAGGGGATTTCCATAATAAAAAGCAAAACAAAACAAAGCTTTCCTGAACTAGTTACTCATAAATATGTGACAACTAGAACTCTCATTTTTCAGAAGGCGCTGCTGATGCTCAAAATTAAAGTGAAGATAAATTAAAGTGGGATTTATTTATCTTCCTTCCTTCCTTTGGAGGATGGTTTCTGCATGTTTTGTTTGTATATAACCAAAGGGAGATGGAATTATAAATCTGAAAAAAAAAATGGAAATAAGGAGAAATATTGTTAAAATTTAAACATTGCCACCTGGACCTTTCTAGAGTTCTGAGAGTCTCAGAAATGGAATTTTCTTTTGAGACCCTCCTGAACTTTTTTGTATTACTATTTATGTCATGACCTTCAACAACCGCCCCCCATTCATCCTGCTGATCACTATACAATAATCACCAATTTGCCTCTATCGAGGAAGGCAGGTATCTGATTTGACCCACAGTGTTAAGAAAATGCAGTTTATGTACTTTGAATACATTAAAATATAATATTGAAAAAGCATTTGTACTAAATAGCTTCTAAGAAGTATCTAACATATTTTGCCTGTATTCAAGTATTAGTTTCTTGTAAGAATTTTCTAAAACAATGGAATAGATCCAAGTTCAATCATGCTTAGAGTATAACTATTTAAATTAATGCAGTTGAGGTTAGTCATGATTAAATTATATTCCATTGTTTTTAATAGGTCATAATTAATCTGGTCCCAATTCAAAATATACAGAACACTTTGATCCCCTCAAATGTAGATGATAGAAATGTTTAATAAAAAAAATGACATGAACAGAAGTCCACTCTAATTCTTAGAATTTTATGAATTTACTACTATGTCAAATTCAGGGGGGGATTCATTTCAGTTTTGACTGCCATAAATGCTAGGGGGACACACACACCAATATTCTCAACAAGAGAACCTTTTCATATATATATATACCTTTTTAAAACATCTGACAGGCTGATGTATATTCCCTGAAAAGTGTTAACTAAGCTAAACAAAAAATAAAGGTTAACATCCATCAGTGTCAAATGCATAGATTTTCTTATATACACAATAATGAAACTCATGTATATATATGCACACACCTAAATTTGACAATCTGTTGACAAACAGAACGATTAAATTACTACAAAATTGTAAGATAGGGTACTTTGATCTTTCTTTCTTTCTTTCTTTCTTTCTTTCTTTCTTTCTTTCTTTCTTTCTTTCTTTCTTTCTTTCTTTCTTTCTTTCCTCATTTTTTTGAGCTGCTTGGGTGGTGGGGCAGTTGTGATGTCTTGAATACCAATAGTGAAGTTGAACATATGTGAACCTTTCCTAATCCTGCTAATCTTGCTTCAAAAACCTTTTGGAAAGTGTAGGCAACAACCAGATTTGAAGGCAGGAAAACTACTGAGCATTTTAATGACAAATAATCTTTGTAAAGGGGGAAAGGATCTACTGCTTCAGCTGGAGATGGAGCTTATGAACTACAGCAGGTAGAAATAACCACTGTATTACCTCATGTAATCTCCACCATTCAGGATCAGATTAGGGTTGAATGCCAGATAAAGTAGTTCTTTTTTCAAACAGGAGATTTTTCTCTTCAACAGTTATTAGGCAGTAATTAGTTGTGACATAGAATTATCAGCTACACAATGGTAACAAGAGCCTACAACTTCTTTGAAATTGATTAGAAAAATGGCACAGATGTGACTTGCTATTCCTAAATTTGGTTCCATGGTGTGAAATCAATCCAGTTTCCAGTTTCCCCCCAGTATGATTGCAAAAGGGTGATATTAGAGAGAGTGTAAAGATTTAAACTCTCTCCCAGTCCACTTCTATGCACTCAAGACTCCTTGTGGGAAAATTGCCCTACCTTTAGCTGATGTATAAAGGCATTCATTTCAACCAGCCAGAATGCTGATGATAGGATGATTTTGACAATACACAGAAATGGTAACTAGCACATGCAAAAGAAACAGATAATCTAGTAGATTCAGCCCCAGAGCTACTCTCTTGACTAGACAATTTTGACTAAAGATTGGCCATTAAAATAGAAACAGAAAAAGAATTTGGAATCTACATAATATCTTATGACCGGAGGTCTTGTCTATGTGATTTCACACCATGGAACCATGGCAAGTTGGAAATGTGTTCTTTAAGAACTAACTAAATAAGAAAAATACATTTTGTGAATGTTAATTACAATTGAGGGTGCACAACTTTAACTCTTTCATTGTAATGATTGATGCACACTTCTGGAGGATGGGGTAGCATTTCAATTGTATAGAGCAAATGAGGCCTGAGTATTCATTTATGCATACTTAAAACATCCAGCAAGAGAATCCTTAGATTAGCATGGCAAAACAACAATTCTTAAAAGAAAATAGAAACAGATTTTATTTGAAGTTACAAAAAGAAGGAAGCATAAGCTTTAAAAGATTAGTGTGTTTCAGAATATGACCTTAGTAAACAAAATCAAACTTTCCTGAAGAAGTTTTGCATTTTCTTAAAAAGCAGAATTTCTTTGATGAAAAACAATTTGTATCTTGAAACATATTGAATGGGAAGTAGACTTAAACATACTCAGAGTATATTTAGTGAAGGCACATTACTTCTCAATGCATACATTATTCCTGATTAATCCAGATTTTTGCATTTCAATGGATCTACTCTGATCAAATCTGATCTCAATTTATTGGATCATTGTGAGCGGCATGGTGCTCTTTTTTTTAGCTTTTTTCAATTTTTTCTTTTTTTTTAAAAAAGATTACTTTTATCTGTACACAAAGCATGAAGAATTAACCTTTGTAAATCTCCACAATAATCATGAGAACACCTAGTACTAATACAAAGCTAATATTTGAAATAATTTTTAAAAAATTCAAAACCAAACTAAACTATCATGCTTTCAAAAGGGTATTTCTAAATAACATATACAGTTATGTATAAAATACAAAACACTCTTTCTTGATCAGTAAGAGTTTTCCCATGTTAGATTTAATATCTTACGATGGACTGCTTCTTCTGAAATAAATGAGAGAATTGCCTTTTAGATATGCAATTTGCTGGCACTTGCAGAATTTTTGGGCTCAGTGAATCAGTTTATTCTACTTAAAGATCCACTTACTGGAGCACTTCCTGATTCTCAGCTTTTTTCACATTATGGGTAGCCCTTTCAGGAATGCTTGACCTCTTGTGAACCTTTTGACTTGACTTCCTGACATAAATCTTTAAATCTTTTTGTATTGGAAATTAATTTTATGTAGCTTTTAAAGCTTCTTTGACACAACATTTTAGACAATAATATTTTCCATTTTCCCCCTCCAGAACTCTGCCACATTACTTCCAAAGACACCTAAACCCTTTGAATATAGTTTGACAATAAATGGAATCTGGCCACTATGAACATAATGCAAAATAAGTTACTCTCACACATTCTTCTGAAATATTCAAAAAAAATTCTTATAAGTAGGACCATGTTTTTAGAATATTTTGGTCAAACTCATGTTTCCAAATATATTTCAGAACTGATTTCCATTGTTCCAGTCAGCAGGAACAGGTAACTAGAATATAGCAAGTTATGAGTGACAGTCTAAATTGTGCTAATAAATTATATCAATGTTTTTTATAATGTGGATTTCCCCATCCTAGAGCCCTCCAGATGTGTTGGGCTAAAATTCTCAGAATTCTAAGCAATGCTGTTTTTGGAATTCTACAAACTGTAGTCTAAGATTTTTGAATAACACACAATTGTGGAAAGCTTTTATATTGTAATATTTATGATCCTCATTTATCTTAAGACTTGATTACAAGCAACTGAAATAAAAATAGAATATGCAGTATAAATTTTCAAATAGTACTCAGATTGGGACCCCCACTAGCAAAATGCTTGTTCAGTTATAGAAATTGAGATGGATTCTTCAGACCATTTTATAAATGATAGAGAATATGTGCCATAAAAGCTATGGGGTTCCTGTTAGCTTTTAAAGTATATGTATACAAGTAAAAAGAACATAAAAATCTGCAAAAACTGATGAGTCTTCAGAAAATGAATAGAAAGAAAGAAAATGAATAAAATAACTCCTATTCAAAAGAAAGCCACCACAGTACATGGGTACGTTATGTAAGCCAATGTAGCATTTTGAGCATGATATCGCCAACAATTGCCTGATTCCTCTATTGGAGAATTTTCAAAACATATTTGACTTAATTTGTTACTAATTCTGGAATGGTTGTAAGAACTATGTTGTCTATTATGGTGTTACAGACAAAATAATGATTGATATAGCATTTTCAAGAAATGGCTTAAGGTTGGACATCTCATAAAGAAATACTATGGGTCTAAAAAACAATTAAAACATCTTTGAAGTATAGTAGAACAATTTCTACTACTGGTAGAATAATTAAAGACTCTGGAGAAGTAATGATGCTTAGAGATAACTGGAGACTAATTCCTCAGATGGCATGCTAGGTTTTGATATCAAAATACGCAACAACCTAATCTGAAATTCACATTAATTCTCAACCTTCCATAAGGATCAATGTCAACAACAGAAATTATAGTCATAGGAACAATGACAGAAAACAATTCTCCAGTGAAGCCCAGAAAAGACAATGTCACATTCTTGATTGCCTGAAATCTCCTTTCTTCTATTTCATTAATAATGTTATCTATACATGAAAAACCTGTTGAGATACAAGAAAAAAACAGGAGTACATGTCTATTATAAAACTGTTTACTCACAAACAAAATATTTGTGGCACAACAATTCTATGGGAAAGTCCCCATACACGTTTTTGTAACAACCCAGCTCCTACAATACAGTGGCTGCTGGACAGCTCCTAGCTAGTGCAGACCTTCGAGCTCAATGTTTGAGGTTGTAGTCTAAACACTGTTGGACAGTTCCCTCTTTATGGTAACACACTGAATTATTTTTTAAGAATACCAATACATATATTTAAATGTTGGGGGAAATCAAGGAAATTTATGGGGGTTGAAACTTTCCCTTAATTTCTCCAACACTTTAATGTCAATCTCATTTTGAAAAAGGTTACTTTTTTCCATACATAGTGATAGTCTTTTTAAAAACCTGCATAAAGCATATAATAAATATACCAGGTGGTAAGAGGCAAGGAGAATCCACAGTCTATCTCACGTCAAATATTATGGCAACACAACCATCTTTCTAAGTGAAGATTTATTAGTGAATTGATGTCCAGTTCAAACATTTGAAATCTAGTGTTATTCTCCATAGTTTACCAAAGTTTATACAAAAAATGTGGTTTGGTATATTGGAACACCATTTCAAATTGTTAAAATTCTTTTAAAGCTATGGTCACTTGGGGCAAATGCTACTTTCTAAAATACATTTTGATATTTCAGTGATTGCAATACAATTTTTATAGTCATAATTTGGGGTGGCAAATACTGACATATCACTGATCTAATATGTTCCTGGTCCTTTACATTTAAAGCTTCTCAATGCTATAAGCCAATGGAAGCCAAAGGACCTGATTTATGGGGGTGGTGTGCTTGCTGCTGTTCTCGTATTAGTAGTAATTTACAATGCTCAATGCCCTCATAGTCACCTTTCTCCCATCTCAAGTAGGTGAATACAATGTAATTGTCTTGGTTTCAGGAAAAGGGATGCTTTCTCCAAGGCTCCATTAATTGGAAAACAGTACACCACTGACAGGAGTGCCATAAGCATGATTATCAGTACCAGATGAGAGCTATTAAGAAAATGGAGAGTGTCATCTTCAGAGCACAAATATTTTCCCTTTCTATAATACCCTCTTAAGGGGACCTGAAGTGGATAGGCACTGTCACATGCTCCCCAGACAGCACTGCCAAGGGTTGTTGTTTTTTTAAATCACTGCAGCAGTTCTCAGAGGGAAAAGTTAGTGAGCCAAACAATTTTATCACTTAGGGCCTATTGTGCTTTATCTTTTCTGATAAGATTCTGCAAGACCAAACTCTCTGAATATCTATAGAAGCAAAAGGATGAGATTTTATCTTCAGCTAGGCATCTGGACAAAGCATTCCCAAGAAGTTGTTAGCGTTGTTGTGAACATGCAATTATTTTATTCCCAATAGATTTTAAAAGTCTCTTCATTTTCTTGCTTTTCACTATTTTTTGTGGTTCAAAAACCATGTGGAACAGAAGATGAGTTTGTAGACCTGAATTGAAAGAATTGTTTCACATCATAAGCCTATTCACGCAATCCCCTCCCCTGTTGTAAAACACAAGACATTGCCAACAGAACAGTGGCAGCATTGTGCTGCAGCACGATACCACCCAGATTTTACCTCAGCGCTCTCTGATCCCTTTTTTTGTTTTTAGTCAAAAGAGCGCATTTGCTGAGGGGAGGGGAGCGGGGTGTTCCTATTGCTTCCACTAACATGGAGGTTAAAAGAAAGATTGATGGGAGAAAGTTCACCTAGAAAACCAGGATAAATTTCTTGCTCGCCAAGGCCAGTTGTTCCATTGTCTAGAGGCCATGTTTTTTGTTAATTATCTCTCACTCTCTCCTTTTATCAAGGGAACTGGCAGCAAAGCACGGAGAAAGGAACAGGATATAGGGGTCAGAGGTTCCTTTTGGGCCACCTAGGTATTCTGCTTGAAATGCTGGCTTAGGCACTGCTAGCTTGAGAGAGGCTGGTAGTTTGGAATTCACCAAGCTCAAAAAAAAATCAATACTATATTTTTAATAGTAATATTGATGCTCCAAATGGCAGCTTTCATCTCTACTGCAAGTAGAGTTCACACACACACACACACACACACACACACACACACACACACACACACAAAGAAGTTGCTTCCACCAAGTATGTGTTGTCAAGGAAATAAACCTTAGCAAGGGCAGGCATTAAACACACAGCTGCTGGATTTGGCTAGCCCAGAGACATTGGTTGCAATGACAATGATGCTCAATGGCAGCAGACCAGAGCTAAACATAAATAGGACTGCATAAAGGAGAGGAAATGGAACAAAACCATTCCTTAGGTGCCACTGGCAGAGGAATAACATCAATTCTGGAGGCAAAGCAAAAAGATCCTCCTGTTTCCACACATTTGTTAAGGCATGTAAATTCATAATTCACCCACAATGTACCTTTGAGATGCAGCTGCACTCGACCAATAGGCCTTTTTAAAAAAAGTTGTTCAGAGAAACTGCCCTGTTTCAAGGAAGAAAAACAACTATTGAGAGCCCACAAGAAACTATAGAAGTGAGGAGGGATATTTTGTCAGGGATGTGGATGGAGGAAGAAATGTGTGCTTTTTGGCAGATGCCACAGAGATTCACATTCCTAATATAATGAAGCCTTCTTTTTAGAGTCTGGCTGAGATGAATAGCTATTGGATCACTCTGAGGTTGCTCTGGCCAGTCATACTTAGGCAGCTGTTTGTGATGTTAAGAATGAACTAGAACTGCTTTTGTGCTGTTCACACAACAGGACTTTCTCTACACTCCAACCTAAGCTATCCTTGGGGTACAATCATGGCCTTGAAGATCTCACATTCTTGGCCACTGCTCCATATTTCTAAGTAGCATGAGAGAGATGGCAAATCAATTTCCCCAATTTCAAGTTAAACTAGTGAAAAACAGGGCATTGTTACACAGGCAGTTGTTTTGCATTGTAGATCCCATAATCCTTTGCAATTATTCATGCTGGCTTTGGCTAATAGAAATTCAAAAATCTAAGGGGCACCAAGTTTCTTATTTATTTTTATTATTATTTATTAAATGTATAGGCCACTCATTGTACTGTCAGGTGTCTCTGGGTGGCTTATCTGAATTCTGACAAACAACACTGAAGCTAATGAAATAGTGATAATTTATGCAGTGATTTGGGGAACAGCTTGTGTATTTGATGCAAAATAAATTATCCACTCCTTTTGCAAATATAATGAAAATATTACATGTGAAACATATGTAACAATGAAAAGAAATGTCCACATATGTAGAAGTCCACACAAAATGAGTTCCACTCACACGTCACGTATTTAGTCATATAGTACTGTACATAAAGACAAGTGAAACCTTGGAGCATTCAATTGCAATTTCAATATCTAAAATATATAATATTATGAAATACAGGAGAACTGTTATTGCTTAAGGCATCTACAACTTGAAGCTTTTAGACATTTCCAATCTAATCCATTTGCAAACACAAATACTACAGAGCTTGCTAGCAATATAGATGTTTTGCTCATCAAATGTTCTGTGATGACACTTTGTTTTTGATAAATGGCGTACTTCATTTGTTACCATTTTTTTTTAAATTTTAGATTTAAAAAAAAATAAAAATTAAAAAAATTAATAAAGATGAATTTTAAATCTGTACTAGTTCTCCTACATTACTTCCCAGTGAGATAACCAACATAAAGAAGCTTTTGGAAACCTAATAAGAAACTATTTCCTCTCATCAGAAAGGAGATCCAGTAGTTGCTGTCTCCATATATTTTTCCCATTTTATAATTTTAAAGACTTTTAGTATTGAATGGATCAATGATCTATTATCATTTAAATTATTATTTAAACTGCTACAAAAATTGAAATCCATATTTGATAGATTCAACTGCATTATTTCATCTTTATTTCATATTGGTTTCAATCATAAACATTTCCAAAGTGTGAAGTTGAATCACCTTGATGTTATCTAATTTAAAACCTTTTGTTAGAATACTAATTTTGTCTACAGATGATCCCAGACTCAATCCTTGCATCTCCAATAGAAATTAGCCTGAAACAGAAAAAAAAACCCTTTGTCTTTGATCCTGAACTTCAATTACTTATTAAAGAAGTAAATGCTGTGTTAGTTTATGGGGCCAAGTGATCCATCAACCCCATTTGTGAAGGCTTCAAGTTATCCCTGAAAACTGATCATTAAAATTTGGTGGCAAAGCACTGAAAAACAGAAGTAAAATTTCCTGGCAATGTAAAGCACAAACAAAATATTAAAATAAATTAAAATAAAACAACCATACTTTTGAGGATGGTTTAACATACTAGTCAGTGGTGAAATCTAAAATTTTTCACTACCAGTTCTGTGGGCGTGAATTAGTGGGCGTGGATTGGTGGGTGTGGCTTGGTGATCATGTGACTGGGTGGGCGTGGCTCACAAAATTATGCAACCAAACTCACAAAATTACACAACTCACAAAAATACACAACCCCTACCCCATCAAGGTATGAAATTTAGCAACA
>JANHFL010002918.1:41029-58357 GCA_032468155.1 Oxyrhabdium leporinum | reverse complement strand
ATCTCACAGCCACACATTTCAAAACATAAAGCTATAAATATGTCACATAAAATTTGCTTGCAAGCATAAAGTTTGCTTGCAAGCATAAAGTTTGCTAACAAGCAAACTCACAAAATTAACTCACAACAAACACCATTGTAAATAATTTTTTTTTAATTTAAAAAGAGCAACTTTACCCCAAATCAGGCGAAGCAGGCAGGCAGATTAAGCTGCTCACAGAGTCACAGCTCTATCTTTCTGCAATCTCAGCCTGCCCTGCACTGAGAAATACTTTCGATCCTGGGAATCCATCTTCATTCAACCGGCAGGTATTTTCAGAGGCTGAAGTTTCCAGGGTGAGTGTGGATAGCGGCGGGGATCATGGGGGGGCAGCTAGCTAGGCTGCGTGAGGACACAGCACTGGGTGGGAAGCGAAGCAAGTGGCGGTTGCAGGCAAGCTCTGGGGGCCATGGGGGGGGCAACTAGCTACTAGGCCATAGGGGACACAGCACTGGGTGGGAAGGGATAGGGAGGCAAGCGGCAGTAGCGGCTTACTTATGCAGGCAGGCAGGCAGGCAGGCAGATCAGGAGCAGTTTAGGCACATCCTCCTGGGAAGGCCGGCAGAGACACTGGGGTGGGGTGAGCAGGGGACGGGATGAGCGATGAGCGGGCAGGTAGGGGCGGGGCCAGCCGGAGGTGATATTTGCCGGTTCTCCGAACCAATCAAACTTTTCCCTACCGGTTCGTGTGAACCGGTGCGAACCGGCTAGATTTCACCTCTGATACTAGTCCTCCTAAATTTAAGAAAAAATCCAAACACAAATTCACACTCAAAACAACTGCAAACAAAGCTTTGAAAAGAGTAGTTTCTGCTTAGCCGAATTTATAATTTGAAAATTCTTGATTTTCTGTTTTAGGACATTTACTCAAATGATATAGAATTGAGATTGATGGTTCACTTTGATGGTTAATTTTTTCATCGAACATTTAGGGACAAATGGCAGCAAGATGTATCTGCTGGGAAAGTGATGGAACTTTAAGAAAGTGCTGGGAAAATGATGGAACTAAATAATATTGCCCCAAAACAGAATGCAGAGGATTATGAAGAAAAGGGCAAGAAGAAACACAAAAGGATATAAGATTACTAACAGGATATACTGAGGTAGATTCACAGTGTATTTCTATTCAAGAGTTTAAACTTAAGCAGAAACCTCCTGGAGCTTTGTACAAGCAAATGAATTAATTTAGGTAATCTCACTATTATTATTATTTCTTTGTTAGATGATTTGGGGTTATATTTGATTAATTATTTTAACTAAATATATATTTTCTTACAGATCTCTGAATAGAATATACTTCTTACAAGAGCTCTGATCTGTTGACATGTCAAATTGATTCACTGGTTGGTTGGGATATATTTAAATAGATGTTCCCTGATAAAAATTGTCTTGGAGAAAGATATTTACAAAATAATTATTGCATAATAGTTAAAGAAATATGGAACAATATAGATTATTAAAATAAAATTTTAAAAATACATATTGAAAATTAAGAGGTACATGACCTAAAAATACAACTGATCTAAAAAGGCTTGGGTAAAGAACAAAATATTGTAGTGCTCAAAAGAAGGAAATTACGACACCAGTAAGTGGATGTTATTGTCAAAAGCTTTCCAAAGCTGAACCTTTGGAAACAATCACAGTGCAAGACTACTCTTGGTCATTCCTGGATGCCTTGATGTTGCTAATATTCAAGCCATAATCTCACCCATTTGAGGCCTTCTTGAGTATAACTACAACTCTGAATTCCTAGCCAAGAGGGTTGATGGTTTGTTGGGAATTTTACCATTGTTATCCATCATAACCTGAAGGGCATCAGAATAGAGAAACCTGTCTTAAAAAGTTACAGTAAATAAGTATTAAGTATTAAATATTACTTCTAATAAAGTAACTTCTAATACTATCATTTCTCATACAGATACCTAGCTGTACAATTTTTTAATTAAGGTCCAGGATCACTGCTAAATTCAAACATCCTTTATTTAAATATGCTATTCAATTGCAAGGACCCCTCCTTCTCAGGTTCCCTGGCTCAAGCTCTGCAAAAGCTACTTAGCTGCTCAAACCTGCAGGGCTAGGTAAGAATCTTTACTGAAAATAGGATGAATCTTCTTTAAACTAGTGATGATCTTCTGGCAATATGAGTGTAATTTTTATTTATTGTCTTTGCAGTTTTAATGCTCCCCTCTCGCTCTTTGCTAAGGTTTAGCAGTTATTTGGCTTTGCTACTAACTTGGGTTAGTAGTGTTTGAAATACTATTGTATAATTTGCATTACTGCTGTGAGAAACTAACTCACAGGTCATGTCCCAAATTCTCTTCTTTATTGATTGATTATGTCCCATCAAGTTGTTTCTCTTATGCCCTTCATGTTTCTGAAAGGACCTGGAATTACTCCTCCTTTGTCTTTATACAGAATTATAGGAAGGAGAGGTATTGTCTTTCTCCCTACTGCTATTTCTATAGAAAGCAGACTCTCTTCCTTCAGATTCAGAGAGGCAGGAGCCTCCATCCTTGAGCGGTTTTCATGGTGGCAAGATACTCATAATTGTAGAACTTCTGGTTATGCAGTTTCTTCAGGTTAGGGGTCTGAGAGGCTTACCCCAGCTTGAATTAGGCAAAAGCTATCCAAATACTTCGCATGGCATGACTAGTTAAGAATTTTGTTTGTTTGTTTGTTTAGCAGATTTTTAAAGCTGTCCATCTCCCTCACTGAGGGAAAACCTTTATTGATTGCTAGGCTGCCCTTGAAGAATGTTGGGATGCTACAATTGCTCCAGAATGCAGTGGAGTGGACAGCTTTGGAAGCCCCTATATAACATCACTGTTACACAAGCTGCACTCACTATTGATCTGCTTCCGGGTGCAGTTCAAAGCATTGGTTGTCACCTTTAAAGCCTTCTATGGCAGAGATCCAGGATACCTGCAGAACCGTCTTTCCCCAATGGGATTGTCCCATTCCAGTTGTGCTGGCAGAAGGTGCTTATTGCAGAACCCATCAGCCAAGAATTTCGGCTGGTGGGATCCAAGAGAAGAGCCTTTTCTGCTATGGTCCCTGTCCTTTGGAACATCTTACCACAGGAGATGAGATCTACCCCCTCTCTTTTAGCTTTCAGGAAAAGTCTCAAAACTTGGCTAGGTTGGTTGGCTTGGAGTTCCAAAGAAGCTCTCCGTTCCAAACCTGGTGTTTTAAGTTTCTTGGTTTGTTTTTTTTTGCATTTTAATCTGTTTTTATATTTATAATTGTCTTGATATTTGCATATTTTATCACATTGTAAGCCACTCAGAGTCACCCTCAACCATTTAATAATAATTGTAAACCACCTTAAACAAATGATCACAGCATGAAATGAAATTTCTTTTAATAACATCAGTACTTTAAATCCTCCAATTTTTTCCTTATTTTACCATTGCTTGCCATTTTGTTTTGTGCAAGGAGACAGGTTACTGTTCTTTTCTATACTGGGAAATTCTAGCTGTCTATGAACCTCCTTCATTTACTTTATTAACAGAACCCACACAACTTTTTAATTAAACACTTATTGTTCAAAAGGAATGTTAAAGGGAATAATTCTTCTGTCCCATATATTAATCCTGTTGATTTCTTCTTTAACAACAGTGGGACTTCATTAACTTTTTTTTAAAAAAACTAACCATTAAAATATTGTCTGCTAGAGGAGAACACATGGAATTGATCTTTTATAAGGCTGGTAGATGTTGATGTCTACAACTGAAGTCTTCCTTTTGAACAATAAGTGTTTAATTACTTTGTCCAGCCAACCAGCTTGTCCCTTTTGACTTCAAACATCATATCGCCCCTGAAATCCTACACTTCTGGGAGCACTTACAAGAAACATGCCTCCAGAAATATCTTGCTCCTTGCTCTCCCTTGAAGAAAGAAAGGAATAGTTCTGAGGGATGTGATTTCTACTCTATGTTCTCCTGTAGGACACAACAGGGGACTAGAGAAGAACCTGGTTATTTGGACAGATCCTATCTCCTATTTCTGCAATACTGACAACTGTGGACTCTCAGGAATTCACAACTATCCTGAAAGAAATATAAACAAAAATAGAGTTCTGTGCGCCCTGCCCAAGTAAAACATGGGATTACAATTGTCAAATAACTACACTATTATTGCTACTGAAATCTCATGCTCTGATGCAACTTTGGACAAAATTCCTCATCCTTACTTCATAGGGTTCATGAAAGTAGTGCTTGGATCTGAATATAGACAATGGTTGATAGCTGATAAGAAGGAGATCTTCCTATAGTAGATTTTTCATTCCTCTTCTTCTTGTGCCATATCCATCATCAGACGTTGGCGATCATGTTGGTGATCCTATTTTTGTCAACAGATGCATAAAAAAATGCTGCTGAGTTTTGTCCAAACCAATCCTTTAGATTTTGAAGCCATGATGTTCTTCTTCTGCGTGGGCCTCATTTGCCTTCAATCTTTCCTGGGAGGATTAAGTGAAGTATGCCATATTTTTCTGGGTGTCATATCACATGTCCGAAATATTCTAACTTTAGCTTTTTAATGGTTTTGATGATTTTCCTTGGCCTTCCCAGGTGGCTTATCACCTCCTAATTTCTGATTTTGTCAACCCAGCTTATACATAACAGCCATCTGTAAATCCACATTTCAAAAGCTTCTAGTCTCTTCAAGTGGCTTTCTGTCAAAGACATACTCTCCACTCGGTAGAGCAGGATAGAAAGGATGTAACATCTGACATGCCTGATTTTCAATCTTAGGCTTATGTCAAGACTGCAGAAGATTTTTCATTAGGGAATACATATGTAATTTAACAATATTCTTAACTTGCTCCTAAGTCTAATGTTCACGTCATAGAAGTCATTGTGATCCTTTGCCTGGTTTACTCCTATCCCTTGAAAATATTTGTGTTTCTCTAGCTTACAAAATCTGAATATTTTCCATAGCTCATAAATTTATTATAAGACTGATAAGGGAAGAAAACAAAACTGAAAGATTTTGCAGCAGTCATAGTCCCTCTGCAAGTTATTCCATTGAATAGATCTAAATGGATAACTCATATCTCAGCAGCTTACATTGGACAGCTCCCTGCAGCCTCATCCACTGATAGTAGCTGGAAGAAAGAGGCAACCAAGCTGGAGAAATGGGAAAAGCATAGGAGAAATGGGAAAACCCAAAGAAAATTCACTTTAAAGGGGGCTACTAAATACAGCAATTTTTGTACGATATTAGTGCTACAACTGACAGAGAGAAACTCCCACATATAGTATTTCTTCTCTCTAAAGTTTCAGTACTGTATACTATAATATTAATTAATTAATTAGATATTTTATCCCTTTTTTATTTTATAAGCAACTCAAAATGGTAAACATACATCATACTCCTTCCTCCTTCTATTTTCCCCATAACAGCAATTCTGTGAGATAGATGGGGCTGAGAAAGTGACTAGCATACATGAGGTGCAAGCCCTTTTTAATACTTTGTTTTTCCTTGGCCATTTTATTTTTTTATTGAGGATGGCATGAATCTTTATTTCTTGAAATTTTCGTTCAATTAATTTTCCTGGGGCTGCCTCTTTATCAATCCAATATCACTTTATATTGTCACAATTGCAAGTATTAATCTAAAGTTCATTTTCTTCTGTATTTCTGCCTAATAACCTGAATGATTTTGAGAATGGTTGGAGCTCAAAGAATTATTTTTTAAAAACATGTATCTGAATAATAACTTCAGCACCATCTCCATCTCTATTCAGTTGTATGGAACACCTTTTCAGCTACTATTTAACTTGGAAACATTTTATATCTGACCCATATTTTTGTTTTGTTTTGTATGATTCTATTTTGTCATCAACTCTCCTGGAAGGGAGAGTTACCCATATCCCGTTATTCATGCCTGGCAGAAGAAGTCAGATCAGTTGCCTATATATTACTCTTCTGACCCTTTTACACAGCTTGGTTTGAGATAAAGAAATAATAGAATTTAAGAAGGAAATATTCTTCCCTTAGACAATAAGTCAACTGCAATTTTCCAAAGAGCTGCAAAATTCTGCTCCATCACCATTGCAGACTTCTATGTGATGGAATAGTCTAATATTACTGTGGGTACTTCTTTCTTTCTTCCACTCTCAGTGTATCTATAGGTAAGGGTGTGTTTTGGCCTTTAACTGCATACAAATAAGATTAGATAACCTAAATCTTATTCTAAACATATATAAGTTAAGATAATTATTCTCAGAGAAACAAAGTCTTGTGTTCTTAGAATCTAAATCAATAATGGTAGTTTCTTTAATATGACACCTTTTATTCAGCATTTACAATTGCTATCAGGACTGCATTGCAATGCAGTCTGCTCCTTCCATTTTGCTAATACCTCATTCTGCTGTTCTAGAGATGGTAGCTTGTAATGTTAAGAGGCGGTGTTGTTATCTAACGTAAAGTGACAAATTATTTAATTGGCACATATGCCATTTACCCCACAGCTGTGTTCATGTCCCTTTATTTGCATCATAGTCTTAATTCTGTAATGATATAGGGCTCCCTGTTTCTAAAACTGCTATTATTTGAATCTCATGCATTTATAAAAAATAATAAATTCCTCTACATGGCAATATACACTTAAATAATGATGCATCTGCAGTGTCAAACATACTCTGAGTGAAATCTCTTGTTTTCCCCAAATAAGTATCAGTGCTTATTTCAAAACCTCCCATTGCTGATAGCTCATTCAGTGTGATAAAAGAGAAATGCCTAAATAGCTACATATAGTCCTCTCTAGACATCTTTAGCTTGAAAGCCTTATCTTTCCCCAAAGCATTTAGCTAAATGTCTACTCAGAACTACACATTACTGAATTCTGTCAGGCTTACTCCAAATATGTTCATACTTACATATGAGGAAAAAAAGATCAAACTCAGTAGGAAGTATTTGTGAACAGACAAATTCAGTTGTGCTGATGAGTATTCTTAAGGCATGTACACATTTCTGTAACAAAGATACTATTTTTTCCTTTTATTTAGTTCATTGTCTCTTAAATTTTTTGCTCTCCCCCCACCCACTCGTAAAAATTACAGATGATCTCTAAAAGGTTTTGTTTGTATAGGTTATATTTATTAATATTTACCATATAAAAAATTGAAATGGACACATTTGGAGAACAATTTTAAGTCCATTGGATATTAACACAAATAAAGTCTTTTTCATTAAAAAAAATTTTTAACTAATAAAAAATAATGAGAAGAGTGAATTTGTTTTAATTGTTTGGAATTATCTTCAATATTTGGCTAAACATTTGATTTTGTAGACCCATGAGAAGGTCTTGGGGGATGCCCAGGGTCTTTGGATCACACTTTAAGAAATGAAGACAGCTTGTACCAAGCTGATTAATTAACTCTCAAAACAGAATAGTATAAGTCATAATGGGCTGCAGGATTACTCTTTCTGCTGTTCATTTAACTTTTAAAATTCAGACCATCACTGTCAGTCACAAATATCCCTATTTTATAAATGGGCAACGTGCCTGAAAGGAAAACAAGTTTTTGAAAGTCACTTATGATTCTATGGTAAAAGACAATTGGTCTCTCAGATTCATTTGCTAAATAGCCTACAACTTCTACAATTCTGTGTTTATGTGTGTGTTTGCGTATGTGTGTGCATGTGCACATCTTTTTGAACCAGTGTTGATTCCTGGCAACTGCCTGGATGTTTTTTCTATTACCTTTTGCCCAAGGTCACGTCTGGTACAAAATGGATGTAATTATGCAAGTCCATCCATTTTTAAGTTGACATTATATATATATGACTTGCATTCCAATTGCATGCTTCTGTTTCTTCTTCATCCTTCTCTTTCTACTTAAGCTTTACTATTTTCTCCAGAAAAGGAATCAGACCTCGGAGTAAACAAATGGCAAAGCATCTCCTGACTGCTTGTTTCCCCCCCCTCCCGATCAATTCCATGGTAGATTCTCCTCTGAAGTGAATGTGGCTGTACCAATTAGATGGATCCCGAAATATGGGCCATGTCTCTGTTTTCTAGTGACAGATTCTCAAGACCTCTTCAACTGTGCTTCCTTGCCAGATGCCACATTCAAAATGGCAAATGTAGCTGTATTCTCCGTCCTCCTGGCCCCACTTTTTTTCAACCTGGAATATAAGGCCACTGCCAAAAACATATCCAGCACAATCAAACATCAGATGGTGACTCCTTTCCCACAGCTTGTGTGAGTGAAAACAGTGAAATTATACCCATGTTTGAGTAGTGAATCCCCTAGTGTTTAAGCAAGGCAGGCCCAGCACAGGCTCTTGTTCCATTGCTTTTTGTTCCTGGACTTGCGCTGTTTTTAGCACTGGACACCATTCAGTCCCCATTCAGTATTGTATGTCACTTCACATATGGTTCATCCGTTCCAAATGTGTGCATGTACCCAGAAAATGCAGCTTTTCATTATGTATTCTCTATGTAACAGAAAAGATTAAGATGTAAGCCTGGTGAATGCAGCAGGAATTAGTTGGACAGATGAATAAGGGAAAAATGAATCTGGAATGATGGCGGATTTAGTCTAATGATTGTGGGAGGGCGTTAAGAACTTGGTGGTAGGTTTGAGCCCTTTTAATCCTAGACCTGGTGTGTATTTTGGCAGGAGAGACATTTCTTCAGGGTAGTAATTTGAAGGTTAGAGTAAAAATGCTGTCAACCTGGTGCAGATGGAAGGGGGAAAATATTTTCAGAGTAGTATTTTCTTTACTTTTACTGTTTGTACTAATAAAATTAAATACATTTGTATATTCTAAAATTTAGAATTGAAAAGTACAATGACGCCCATTCTGAAATAGGCACTACAATATTGCACTGTACAATTATTGTCTTTTTTTAGGACTTTTTTTCCTATTGCATAAAACAGCAATGGATGAATCATCAAATAGCATAAATAGACATTTAAGGTTTCAGTGCTATATACATGAATGGGAAACAAGCCTTATGGTATTTGGTGAGATTTACTTTATAGTAGATATGCCCTGAATTGCTATAAAATGACTTGAATTTGAATAGTTACCAAAATACATATATATATTTTGTTAAGCTCAGAAATGTGGTAGAACAGTATATAAATGCACTATTAAAACATAGATAATATTTAAGATTCTAAACTCAATTACTTCAACTAAATACATTGCTGCATATAAAACAAGAAAAAGAAATTAAAATACCTTTAGTTTAAAAAAAAGAATGGAGGGAAGCATATTTACTTTTTGCAACCATTTTTTCAAGGACACCCCCCACACACACACACATAGTTCATTTTGGATTGAAAAATGAACATTTGCATCAGAATAGAGGTAGAGATATTTCAGTAGCATAAACACAAAGCTTCAGAAAGTAGTTCAGCTGCTTCTTTATCAGCTTGCAAGAGTATCATGAAAGAAATATTTACATGAATAAACTTAGCCATATCAAAATACCAGGATGGAGTCTGTCAACTAAAATGATAAAAATATAAACATTTGTAAGGGAAAAAACAGGTATTGTAATTTTTCCTTTGTATAGTTTAAGCTATAGACAGGCTTTATTGCTATCACTTGGAATACATTGTTTTAAAATATTATATTTCATGTTCTTCAACAATACTTACAGACTTCACTAAAAAGGATAAGCCCAAATAGTGCAGTACTAAGTATTGTATTCAGATTTTCTCAGGAATGGATGGGTTCTATGCAAACCTATCCTTCAAGATAATCAAGCCAATTTGGTGTAGTGGTTCTGGCCAAGACCAGGAGACTGTGAGTTCTCATCCACCTTAGTCATGAAAGCCAGCTGGATGACCTTGGGCCAGTCACTCTCTCTCAGCCCAGCTCACCTCACAGGATTATTGGTGTAGGGAAAATGGGAAGAGGAAGAAGTATTAGGTATGGTCACGTCATTGCCTTGAATTACATATAAAGTAATAAAGGCAAGATAAAATCCAATAAATAAATAAAAACAATCCCAGTGAAAATACTTGCAATTTTTAAAAAATGATAATTTTAACGTTTATGCTTATTAAGTATTAATCCAGCTAAGCCCAAATCTCCCTAAGTCCCATGTAAAGCATTGGGATTTAAATCAGTTATAAATAAATTGGTTTTATATTAGTTAGGCATTTGGCAACACATGCAGATGCTACATAATCAACCCTAGCACTAGCCCACCAAACTGCAGTTTGTCTGTCCTGATTATCAGACAGTGAATTTTCTAGAACTCCCTGAAGATGGCAGTTTGAACCTGAGATTGTTTGCATGCAATCCATGAACCTTGATTTGGATGAGACTTAGTCATGATAAACTTTGGCTGCGTTAAAGCCCTAAATATTAAAACTGTCACATAATTCAATCAAACATAGCATATTCCTCAGAGCCTCCCCACTTCATGTTATACTTCATAATTTGAATTAAATTATCTGAACTGATTTACCCTTGTTAATTATCCCAGAAATGTTACTATCTTTCAAAATATTTTAGAAACCTGCTGCCGACTGACAGGAGGAGAGATAAGGTGCATTTATACACTAGGAGTAGAGAACAATTTCCTCCTCAAAACATCTAAACTCATTATTGCTACTTTTCTTACCTACCAAAATTCACTGAATGCCAAATAGCAGCACAGATAACTCTGTGGCCATCTAATGATTTGGTGGATTTTTGAAGCTCAGTTCTCTGAACTCTACCTCTCCTCCAGTCCTCAGGAAACCAGTATGTAAAGAAAAACCATCAAAAGTCAAAGAGTTGTTGAAGTTCTTAGCTACAGCAAAGGATAGCTGTACCTGGTATTCAGGAGTAATGTGCTGGTGGAAACCAGAACTTAATTGGGGTAAGCAGTACTTTCATACAATTCGTGATGATTTATCTCAGCAACATGGACTTAGTAATGTTTCTAGAATAATGTTATGATGCTTTCAAAATTCTATGAAAATCTTTGTAATTCCTGCCATAGAACTTCTAGTTACAAAGATCCTAGTAACTGAATCTTAACAAGATTCATCTTTGAATTCTCTTGAGGCTTCTACAAATGTAGACTGTTGGTGAGTCTTCTTAAACTGCAAAATGTAAATGTATGAGATAATTCAAAGGATTCACTGCAGTCAAATAAGTGCAACTATTAGTTGTGTTTTGATTGTATACTCTTTTATGATGGGATACCATATTTGAAAATGTTAAAGAAAGTGTCCATATATTGATAATACAAAGAAATGACACTAGAAATCACAACGCTATATCACATCTAGCATTTTTAGTAAACGAGCTATAATCATCACTATCGTAACTCATAAAACTAAAATAGGAAAGATGTCCTTAGCCTTTGCCTTTTCCAAATTTTACCATGCTATATTATTCTAGGAACCATCAAACTATTTCTGATTAGTACATAGGATTGGACTATGATTAATTTATTTGCTGGTTTTAAAGTGTCCTTCATACATGTTCATTAAAAAAAAATATCCACATTTCATTCAAATGTAAATCAATCAGCTTGTCTCCCTGGATGATCCTGTATCTGCTTCACAGAGGGTAAATACAAATCTTTTCATTAAGACTGCTAATCTGTGGTTAATTTTCTCCAATTCCTTCACTGCTTTCCCAACAGGTGTTCTGATTTGTTTTGAAATCCTAAGTTGAATTTCACTAATATTCTGCTCTTTTTACCTTCAGTGGATTTAATTGCACAGTATAGTATAAATAACTATTATAAAATTACAATAAGAAAACCAGTGTAGAGTTTAAGGTGTTGGCCTAGAAACCAGAAGACCACAAATTCTAGGACTCCCTTAGGCAAGAAAGTTGGATGGGTGACTTTGGACCAGTTACTCTTTTTCAGTCCAACCCGCCTCACAGGGTTGCTATTGTGGGGAAAATTAGAGGCAGGAATATTAGGTATGTTCATCACCTTGAGATATGTACATATACATATACACACATACATATACATATGCATATACATTTAGAGTAAAATATAAGTATTCTAAGTAAATATAAAAATAATAAGTAGTATTAATGTTGCATAAATAAAGTGCAAAGTCTGGATTGCAATATCTGGAGACAGCAGAATAAAAGAGAAAGGACTGGAGAAAATAACAAAATATAAAGATCTGCAAATAGAAACAGAATGACCGCAGCAAAAGAAAGCAAAGATAGAACCAATAGTAATGGATGTTTTGGTGCAATCTCAGAGCACCTGGACCACCATTTGAATACCACGACCACTGACAAAATCATCAACAGTCATTTACAAAACAGTCACTTGCAAAACACTTGGAACCGCTAACAACTTACAACCTGTGACAATACCTTTAACACCATCAAACAACCAAATCCTTGAGAAGGAATTGGTAGATGGACAAAAATGCCAAATCCACCTACTGACTGTTTGACCAATGAGAATAATAAGCAAAAATACAATATATAAATCTGAATTTGTCTGTAACAGCTGAAGAGGTCTGCTTTAACCTTTGTTGGTGTGCATAGCCAGGCTAATTATCACTGTTTGGGTTTATAAAGTATCTTTCTATCCTAATCCTGGGCAGGACTATGGAGAGTCAAAAAGGAAAGTGGCATTTGTTGGAGCAATAACTTTTAAGAAAAGAGAGGGAAAGAGAAGGAGACTGCATTTCCCCCCTATTATCTTGGACTTACTTCTGGGTCTGTACATCTTCCAAGGGAACAAGCTGGGAAGGAATACTCCCATTCCACATTACAGATGGATCACCCACATTACCTTAAATCTTATAAAAGCAAAGGACAGAGATACCTTCTCATAACTCTTTTAGAAACAGCAACAAAACTTTAGTGTGTTCTGTAGATAAGTTAGTGGCTAACTAAAAAGAAAAAGATATTTCACACTCAGATTTTGTGAAATTAAAAACTATTCTAAAAAAGATTCTAGAATCTTTCCATTCAGGATTATTTCAATAATAGTTTAATTAATAGATATAGAACTAAAATAGCAAAGCAAACTTGTGGGGTAGATTGTTGTTGGAAACAGTCCCTAAGTCATCATCTAATCAAACTTAAATTTAAAAAGAGTCTCAGAGCTTTCAAGAGGCTATTTCATGAAATAGGAATCTAAGTAATCTATTTATAATATACTGTAGAATCTAGTTGCCTTCCGAGTAATCTTTATGGCTACGTGATTTATTTATTTTAATTGAAGTGTGTGCAGTGTTTTTTGAACTGAATGGGTGCCTTGGCTTCAACGAGGCCGAATACGCAATCCTGAAGATGATGAATGAGACTTCATCGAAACGTCGCCAAGAAACCTTCAAATCTACGCGGGGAAAAACCCGAAAAACCGAAGATACACATACAAATACCCGCAAAAACCTCAGAAAACAAATATATATATATATATATATGGATGGAATAGAATCATTAAAGAAAGGATGCAGAAGAATTAAATGGGAATGGCAAAAAAATTTTTTTTTAATTTATTTATTTTAAATAATTGAATGGAATTGTTAAATTGTCCTGCAGCGAGGTGACCCATGGCAAGTTGGCTGTGGAGAATTTTCCCACGGTGAGTTAGCTGTGGTTAGTTGACTGCAGCAAGTTGGCTGTGGCCAGTTGTCCCATTCCCCATTTGGGGAATAGGTGAAGGTGCCCTCCTCCCAGCCAGATTCTGCACCACACTTGTGACCCCCTCCCCCAGTGTACAGTCACTAGCCTGGCAGTGCAGGAGCTGGAAGGCAAAATATTCAGAAACTCCAGGCCATCTGTTCTAAACAGCCAATGCCAGAATTACATCTACATTTAATAAACAAGATAGAATTGGTAACAGTAGTGGATACCCTCTACTCCGTGCTTGAAGATTTTTTAAATAATAATAATAATAATAACACAGTAAGCACATAATTACTTTAATTCACTAGCTGAAGATGAACGGGAATAGCTTTTATACAGATTTACTGCATAATAACTTGGGTAAATGGCAATGGGGAAATGATGGCTCTCGGTGTAATAGCCACTTCGCACCCCCATAAAATACCCGGGATTGCATTTCTCCAGTGACTTCAAAGAAAGCGCATCCTTTCCCTCTTCCCTGTGTTAAACACCTCAAGTATAGCCTGACTGCAGGACTACCTGTGTAAGATTAGACTGAAGCTTTCATACCTAAAGATAAGGCAGGGACATAAGCTGGGTGAACAAAAAGCTAAGAATCTTGTCCAGGGGTGGGCTGCTGCATGGACACAGAGTTTCAGTCAAACCTCTTGCTCTGAGCTCTGGCTGGGCCCACCCACCTGCCCTTTAGCTATCGCTAAATAACTCACCTTTCAGGGCCCCCAGCTGCTCAGGTGAGCTCCGCGCCGGCCCTGCTGCACTCACCAGATCTGCTTTCTTCATCAGCTGCCTCCCTATAGCTTCGCATGAGTCCCAACGAGGCGCGAGCAAGTGAAGCGAGTGCATGAGCGAATGTGCATGTGCGACCAGCAAACCATTTGCTACAGCAAGAGCAGCCCGCTTTGATCTTGTCGAAAAAGTCATTAAGGAAACAAAGGAAAAAATGTCACCTAAACCAGACAGAAGAAGTTGGGCCTGACTGAGCCCACATGGGAAACTCCTCCCCAAATCTGTTATGACTGGGTGTTGTTTTTTTCATACTTATCACCGTTGCAGCATCCCTGTGGCACATGATCAAAACTTGGCAACTGGCATGCATCTATGACGGTTGCAATGTCCCAGGGTTATGTGATCCCCTTTTTCTGATGAGCAAACTCAACAGGTAAGCCAGATTCACTTAACAATCGTGTTACTAGCTGAACGACTGCATGCAGGGATTCACTTAACAACTGTGGCAAGGAAGATTGTAAAAGGGGGAAAGACTCACTTAACAACTGCCTTGCTTAGCAGTGGAACTTTTGGGCTCAATTGTGGTTGTAAGTCGAGGATTACCTGTAGGGGGTGGGCTGCTGCATGGTCGCAGAGGTCCGGGGAAACCTCTAGCTCTGAGCTCTGGCTGGGCCTGCCCACTCGCCCTTGCCATAAGCTATCGCTAAATAACTCACCTTTCCGCCACCCACACTGCCCAGGTGAGCTCTGTGCCACCCCTGCTGTACTCACCGGAGCTGTTTTAATCATTAGCTGCCTCCCTGTTGCTTCACAGGAGGCCCAAAGCGCCGCCACAGTATTGCGTGCGCGTGTGCAAATGCGCACGCATGACCAGCGAACCTCTTGCCAAAGCAAGAGAAGCCCACCTCTGATTACCTGTACATGCAACTGAGATGCTTGACCGGGGAGGGAGATTGATTATCCACCCCGATATTTTCCTATTTTGGAACTCTAACGCTATCAGATAAACTGGAAAATATCGGGGGAAGTACAAAGTACAAAGGGAAGTACAAAATATCCTGGTTTTTTTTCCCCCCTGCGAGTGATACAAGAATTTACATCCACGGACTTGTTAAGTGTCATCAGAGAATCCCAGCAACCTTTGTCTAAAGAATAATAACACAATATGACAAATCTCTGATCTTGTCAGCTGCAAGGGCTCTCAGGACCAAAGATTAAAGCAGCTTCTCGGTGAGAGATGTAGTAACAATCCCAATGACAAGTCACAATACGCCTCCTTGCGCAGAATAATTCTGCCTATTGTGAGATGCTAATCAGGTCAGAAGACAATTCAGAAAACTGTTTCTGCAAATTGGCATCAATTTATCCATACTCATCACAGCCTGTGTTCCAAGCTTATGTCAGCCGGATAGCATTGGTCCTTTTTCCACAATACAAATTTCAGGTGCCCATTTGCAAAAACTAAGGAAAGCTGGGTTCGATGTGAAACCAAATGGTTCCCCATATTTCTTAACAAGACATTTGCAAATGTTACTAAAAGGGTTTTCTGGTAGCCCCCACTCATCTTTCTTTCTCCTCCCATTGTCCTAAGGATGGTTTTTTCCAAAACTGAATTGAAAGAACTGAAGAAGCTTCTTGGATGTGAAGCAAAATGTTTTCTAACAAAAAAAAACCCACAATAATACATGATTGAACGAATGAATGAATGAATGAACAAATGAATGTAACATTTCCTTCTAGGACTCATTGCTTATCTCAATTTCTTGGCCAAGGGAGCCAGTGTTGTCCGAAGACATGTTCTGTGGTCATATGGCTAATATGGCTATTTGCCAAAGGTGCACAGAATGCTGTTACCTTCCCACCAAATTGGTACCTATTTATCTACTCACTTTTTCATGTTTTCTAACTGCTAGGTTGACAGGAGCTGAGACGGAAACGAAATCTGATCGTGTTGCCCGGCGCTTGAGTCTCAAACCTGGGCAATCAGCTGACAAGCTCAGCATCTTGAACCGCTGAGCCATCGTGCTCCAAATAAATAAATAAATAGTACAGTAACAAATAGTAACAAAAATAAAATAAATAGCAAGCCAATTTGGTTCAGCAATGACTTGTTTAGAAATGAAGAAAACAGAAGGTTGAGGCACATAGACTTTATTTTAAAATTTTAGCCTTCTTGCATTTCAAGAAAAAGTTTTTTTTCTTTCTTTCTCTCCCTAAAAAATGTTGAGACTGGGTTTTTGCAAAAGCTCATGCGTGCCATGTCGTCCTTCCCTCTTGGTTAGCTTCCTCTTTTAGCCTGAGTCTTTTGCTTCTCTTTCTTTCTGAGGTCAGACTCTCTCTTCTCTACAACACTGTGCCTGCTTGAAGGAAAATCGTTTCTCATTTAAAAAAAAAACACCACTTTTGTCTCACTGTTCAATGAAAAGAATGCCACAATTTTGTACATGTTAACTTGAACATTAATGACATTAAAGCTGGAAGAATTTACAGTGAGATAAAAGGAAACAGTAGAATTATTTCTTTGCCACATCTAACATGTACATTTTCCTATGTCTGGATGCATTTAAGCCTTTCTCCCTCTGTCCCTCCTTCCCCTGACATAGACATGGCTTTGAACATAAAGGAGCCACAGATATATTTATGACCAAATCCCCCTGTCCGCCTGCTCACTGCTCGCCCCGCGTGGCGCCCGGAGCTAGCTTAACATGTCCACGGGTCACATCGCGCTGCTCTGCGCGCAGCGTCCATGCGCGGCCTAGCTACCCGTGACCACCCCGCAACCCCCAGAGCTTGCCTAACGCGTCCGCGGGTCGCGTCGCACTGCTCCGCGCATGGCATCCATGTACGGCCTAGCAACCCGTGACCCACCCGCGACCCCCGGAGCGTGCCTAACGCGTCCACGGGTCATGTCGCTCTGCTCTGCGCACGGCCTCCCTGTGCGGCCTAGCTTCCCGCAGCCCCCCCGCAACCCCCGCTGCTGGCC
>JANHFL010002918.1:30088-40597 GCA_032468155.1 Oxyrhabdium leporinum | reverse complement strand
TATAAGAGTGTAGAAACATTTCCAAACTTATATCTAATTTCAGCGATACAATCACTGCAAATCATTGAACAACCAGTAGATGGCAATAAGGAGTTAATAATTTGTGTGGTTCTTTCCTGTCATCATGATCATCCAGACTTTTGCAACATAGATATGATAGCTCTAGATCAGGCCTGCATAACATTTATATGGTCCGCCAGCATTTTTGAAAAATAATTGATTGACGGATGCCAAATATCATTATCACTAAGAAGGATGTGCCACCACTTGTGTTTAGATTTTTGCAGCCACTTCTACCAGAAAAGACATGCTGACAAGCTTCCCCAGCACCTCCAGACTTCATCAATATTGCCAGCTGCTGCAGTGATGCTAGCCACCGAACAACTGTTTGGCAGGTTCTATTTGGTATGATTTCAGCAAATGTTGAAGGACATTTCTAAGTTTGATTTTTTTCAAGTATCCTTCCACATGATGAATTATTTCTGTTATTCAATGCTCAGGTGATACTGGCTATTGCCTTCCTTGGTGGCTTCATTTTGGAACCTAGATAGCTGACATTGAGATATGGATTAATAAGTAGCATGGGATATGCCATT
Source organism: Oxyrhabdium leporinum (assembly GCA_032468155.1). Lineage (NCBI taxonomy): Eukaryota > Metazoa > Chordata > Lepidosauria > Squamata > Cyclocoridae > Oxyrhabdium > Oxyrhabdium leporinum. Next base: position 40,001 of record JANHFL010002918.1, on the reverse strand, counting down.
TGAATATGCTCAGATGATTGCATGCATGGCACTTTTATGAAACAAGCTTCTAAAAACAAGACCAACCAATTAAAATTTCCTGGCAGAAGATGAAACCAATGAACAACAAATGGCATTTCTCATCTCCATACCAAGATGTGCAGTATCCAAGGTTGTTGAAATTAATTTAAAACTGGAGGCAAAATCAACAATCATATGTCTCTTCCAAAGAGGAGTATTACTAATAGTATTAATAGTAATGGTGCATTAAACTACTATTTATTGTTCCTTACATATTTAAAATATGCCAATCTAACATTAATTATAGTTTCATCCAGTCAATGTGCTAAGTCTGTGTCCTGCCTCATTCCTGATTCTGAAATGTGAATCAAGGTCTGTATTCCTTTATCTAACATGGGAAAAATTACAATTAATCATATTTTTAAAAAGGTTGCCGCAATATTAGTATATGATAAGCAGAAATGATAAACAGTTTATAGAAATAAATATAGAAGTTTTGAACTACATACCTTTCAACCTGGGAATTACATGCCATATGTTTTTGCTTTTCATCAAAACTAACTGCAATTTAGAGTCCGGTAACTATTAAGGAAAGAAGTGTACCACATTGCAGAGAAATTAGTGCTTGGAGGAATGATATGTGTAATCACACATATCACACACATAAGCTAACAGAGGTTATGCAAAGGGAGGGAATGATAGTAAGGTATAATTATCCTTTATGAATGGAATGGAACTCTCTGTTGGGAACAAAGTAGAGGGGGAAGTAGGCGAGATTGATTCATTCATCTTATTCATACAAGAAAATTGTCTATTAGGAATTTAAGACAGCCACAATATTTTCTTCTTTCAACTTGTAAGATGGAAGATATGGAAAGCGGTGATAAGCAAAAGATTAATTACAGAAGTACTCTTTCTAAAATGCTATAAATGCTAAAATGTGCTCTCCTAAAAATTCTATGATTGAAAAAGCCAGTAGTAATCTGATTGCAAGAACAACTCTAACTGAAGGATCACTTCTTTTCCCTCCCACCTCACTAAGACAGTTTATGTGTGCAAATACTAGTCTCCGTTTCTTTTGGTGCATGACAAGGTTCTGAACTATATATCAGAAGTAGAGTTCTGTGAAAATTCTAGGTGAAGGGACAAGGCAGATTAGGATAACCAGTCCTGCAATTTAAAAGCTTGCCTAAATCACCCAATCTCTAGGGTAATTTAGGTGATTTTGCAATGTGTCAATTCTAGAATCCAGCCAGTTCTAGATAAACTATTATTAAGCTATTTTTAGCACATTGTCTGAATCTGTTAACTGCCTAACAGTATGGCTGCCTTGCAACACAAGCACATACTTCCCTCCTAAGGTAAGCCTTAACTCTGGAATGAGAATTATGACCTCTTGAGCTTTGGTACATTTTGTACATCTGAATGCCCATCAAAGAATACTTCATTTTTCAGTAGTGCCTAGCACAAGAATAATATTCCAAGTAAATGATAAACATACATAAACAATCAGTATACATATATACATTCAGGTATACATATATCTCACATTAGAATAGAATAGAATAAGAGAGTTGGAAGGGACCTTGGAGGTCTTCTAGTCCAACCCCCTGCTTAGGCAGGAAACCCTATACCATTATTATTAGGGAAACATATGGAGGTGTTAACCACTTTCTTAATATAATACTGAACTCAATGTATAAAAGGTAAAAGTCATGACCCTATAATGGTCAATCAGCCTATTAGTTTGTGACATGCGAATCAGTTCTACTATAGCTGCATGCTTGAATTTATTACATGGGATGCTCCTTACTTAACAATGAACTCTTTTCAGCTACAAGCCATCCCTCTACTCTTTTAAAAAATAATAGGTCAAAATCTGTAATTTAAAGTGAGCTACTTGTTTTTACATTGGTAAGACATCTGCAAAATATAGTACGAGCAGGTATTGTAAACGGGCTCTACCTAAAGATTCAAGGATGCCAAAGACACAGTGTTTGCCAAATTTACTGAGAATCCTATTAAATAATGATGTCTTCTCTCAGCCTACAACACCTTTGGGTGATCAATTTAAGAGGAAATGAACTCTTCCTCTAGTCTTTCCCCCCTTCAACAATTAGTTTATGATATGTTATAATTTCTAAGTTTTTTTAAATGACCCCAAAATCTTGCTGCATTTAGTCTCCTGAGAATATTGGGTCGAGGTTTTTGATCCCTGTTGCTCATTGATTTGAAGGCTGATGTAGTGCAAGGGGTCCTTATTAGTGGCGTCTGTCACTGCTGTAATGTTTTTGTTATTTTTCCTCATTTGTTCATTCTGACATCATGTCATTACAGAATGGTGCTGTTCAAGCCCTGCCTTGGCTGTTCGTTAGCGTGTGTTTAATGAGCAGCTTAATTGAGCTGTCTAGTAGGCCACCTGTCACCCTCCGGACTTATTAACATACTAATGGCCTGACATTGTATTCTCTGACAGGCAACAGGGTCTACTGATTTGATGTCTGGACATGAGGTTTTTATGCAGGAATGAGAGAGGATATTGGGAAGGAGGTTTAAAAAACACAAATTAACTCTTTGCTATCTCTGTATTATGGCTGCTGGACAAAACAGAGAAACCGTCCTAGTTTGCAAGTCCTGCATTGGTCCTGCAGTTTCTGTGCATTTCTCCAGAAAGAAATATGTTCAGGGAAAGAAGAACAGGCTTTGCTGCTTTGCCTCTATTACAGTATTATTGTGGGTTGCTACTTCAAAGGGGAAACCTTCTAAAGCACAGGGGAAAGTTTTGTGACTAGTCTTTTCTCTACTGTGGCTAAACAAATGAAAGGCAAGAAATTTCCAGTTAAGGGATTTAAGTGCATTGCATTGTCCCACTTGTTGAATCCAGATGAAGACATTCATAGTCAGTGTGCCTGCTGCCAAATTATAAAGGTTCAAAGGAATGGCTTAAGTGCATGCAAGTTTAATCAAAATACTTGTTTGGGGTTTTTTGTTTTTGTTTTTTCCTAACAGCAAGGGGTAGACCTTCTGTCATAGGCAGATAACACCACCAGATGGGGTGGCTTAAAGTCCAAAGCTACACTAACGGCATACCATACACATTTGCTTTACAAAAACAAACAAAAAAAGGGGGGACATGTGGTTTTTATTCTTTTTCTTAAATAAGAGTCTTAACAGAAGATCTTATTTTGTACAGAGGTTTTCTTAAGTGTGAAGGCACTGAGATAACTTTTGCTAACTTACTTTCTTGCCCCCTCAAACAGATACCACAATGAAGAGATCTTGTTATTCAGAAGGATATTTTTTAAAAATCCTCAATGGGCTTCAAAGAGATCAGAAATCGTAGAAAACCAGGGGATTCTGCCCCAGCTGCCCCTGCTCCAGAAAACATGCATATCAAGTTTTGAAATTTCCATCGACACCTGCTGTGTGTGTGTGTGTGTGTGTGTGTAGTTGAATGGGAACTCATAATGATGCAATTAAATAAAATATACAGAAAAATATGCTAGTTTTATGCTTGTTTAGAAGCACTGAAAATAAACTATTTTGAATTTATTTATAGAACTGGATTATACTGGCACTCCAAATTTATAGGAAATGAACTTGCTAGCCACAGTACACTTCTATGAGCTAAAAAGTAGGAAGTATACCAGAGTCAAATTGGAACTACAGAAGAAAACCACTTTTACCACATTAGATTTTATTACAAAATACTTTCATACACACATAATTTTAAATAGTCTAAAACATCATTTTAACATAGCAGAGTAAATTCAAGTTAAAATTTTAACTGAAAGTGAAATCTGGAATTAGTTGTTATGTTTCAAATCGTACCAAAACAGATACCCTTGACTTCTTTACATCTCCTTCCTTGCTTTATAATGTTTCATTATGCGACACAATGAAATTGCTCTAATAATTTTAAGTTAACTTATTTCTGGCAACCTTTCACTGCCATTTTTGCAGTTAAAGCAAATTCATTGTCTTTACTTTTTTATTTTTCTGTTATTTTCCATTTTGGGAAAAGAAGGGCAAAGAAATGCAGGACTGTTATTTTTTAAAGCAACATTGGGTTCCTTATAATGATAGTTTCTAAACTAGTTGGAAGATATTGTTTCATTTTCAGTTCAATTATTTATTTATTTAGCATATGACATCTAAATAGGTCATGTAGTCATTGTTACACAACACTAATAAAACACATTATATGTACAAACACAAATATAAGTTTAAATAAGGCATCAATAAATATATATATGTATAGTGTGACAAGTTTCAATACATAATGAGTTAGACCCATGCATGTTTTTTAGAATTCATCAATTCAGGATCCATTGGGAATATTAATATAAGTAGGGGATTCAGTTCAGATTAAGCTGTGGCAAAGGAGATCCAGGCAAAGCAAAATATTGTTTCCAGAAAGGCACAACAGGAACAAATGGCAAAGTAAATCAATAAAGCAAAGGAAGTTAACAGTAAGGCAGAAATTCAGGCAGTACCCTGGACAGCTCCATGGGGATCCCTTAAGGGAGAGTAAGATTCAAATACAACTTCAACAAAAGCCAATCTTAGCTTTGCAGCACCATCTAAGTAGAACTTTAACAAGCTGTTAACTCCAGTTTTGTAGTTTAGCTCTACTAAACTTCTTAGAACAATTGGAATCAAAAATGCAATCTTTTTATGTCAGAGAAATGCAGTCCAAAAAGGTCCCCAGTACCCCAGAATTTCAGAATAAATTGTTGAGAGCCATTAATTGTGGAAAGCCATTATCTCTCCTGCAAAGCTTCCTACTGAAATAGAGAGTCAGATTCTTGTATACTGAGTGGCAGGTATGTGTCCTTAGATAGAGGAAGAAAATAATGGAGAACTTGAAAATACAGGTAACAATGTCTGGAGAGCTACAGCTATTGACCAGCCAAAACATGTCTTATATTTTAAACTCATAATTCTTTCAGTACAGTTGCCTCATGCCTTTTTCATGTGAAGTAAATGAGATGTTTTTATTTTCACTGGATTTTAAAGCAAACTGAGGAAAAATTGATTTAGGATGAATATTAAAAATAATAAACACTACCCACTTATAATAATCTCTTCCCTATTTGAAAATTAACAACACTAATAAGAAAAAAAGATTGTACAGAAGTGTTGGGAAGACTAGGAAATCAACTAGTCCATTTCTTCTCACTAAAGCAAAATATGGCATGCCTACATGATCATCTTTAAATCACAGATTTCTTAGCAAATGTGTGAGGAAGTCCATATTGATCCATTGTAAATAATTATTCCCACTGGATGCAACATCCTGTGTATTCTATAACTAATTATATCTCTTTACAATCCTACCTAAAGTGAGGAACTTACAGATTTCCTTCTTATTCTGATAGCTTTCTGTCAATCTTCTTTAGCCACCTTTCCATTTTCACTATACAAGGATTGTTAAAGGCTGTCTTTGCAAGTTTATGCCTGTTGCAAGTTGACATGGCACCATACCAAGTAGGAGGTGTTGGCTTGTGTGCAAGATTTCAAAGCCGGTTTTGTAGTAAGTTACAATGCTTATCAGGGAATGATCCATGGGAACATATGGTCCCTCCTGATTAAAATGCATAACGTGAGGAATGGAAATGAATGCATAATGAAAGTACTTTCCAGTGTTTCCTGGTAAGTAGCTGGGATGTAGTATTATAATTCAGCATTTTTAATAATAGTATTAGGCATTTCACCTAGCAGCTGTTTGCTAAAAGCATGTAATTGTTGCATTGTATTTGATAGTTTGTTATAAGAAAGTAGACACCAATTTTACTAAAACATCTTATAATAATTATATACAAAATATTTAATGAAACCATGATGAAAATACATTTTTTTAAAAAGACATAGGAGGATAATAGGATTTGATGAAACTTGAGAATGGGAATGAAATCTATTCATTTCACTTTCTTATTTATAAATAAGACATAAAAACTACCACAAACTAATATAATGTAAGGAAAAAGGAAGAAAAAAAAAGAAATCAAAGAGAAAGTTGAAAATGCAAGAAAAGGAAAAAAGCAGGAAAAAATAGAAAAAAAGATACAAAGAAGCGGCTTCTTTACAGTAGTCTTAAGTACAATTATAAATTTACCTCTCACTATATGGTTATAACTTCTTTTTTCTTTCTATAATCTATTCTCTTTAATTGTCAAAACTATAAAACATAAATTCATTTTTTCTATTTTATGCAAAAAGTCTATATGGGATTTCTATTTAGCAATATACATAGACAATAGATACTCTTTTCTTCGATCAATTTAATCATCTCAGCAAGTTTCATCATCTTCACCAACCATTCTTCCATTGTGAGTAATGTTGAATCATTGCATGTTTGTGCATACAATAATCTCACTGCACTTAATACATACAAAAACAAATGTTCATGAATTTTTCCAATTATTTGTCCATCAATTCCCCCCCCCCTCAAAAAAACCCTTCTCTCTGGTCTCAATTGTATATTAATCTTAATTTTAAAACTGATTTTCTTATTTTTCCTTGTACTGATATTTTTTTCAAGGCCATTTTTTGGCATACAATGCCTTTTATATTATGTTTATGAATGTATGCACATAGTTTTCCCTAATATAAATATTTTATTTGATTTTTTTAATGTAAAATATATTCTGAATGTAAGTCAATTCAAACTCAGCTGTTAATGATTTCATGGAATATTTATTTGGTTTTTAGCAATAATATGGACGTATTTTATGACTCCCCATTCTAGCCTTACTCCTAGTATTTTGTGGTGAACTCTATCTATGTACTAAGTCCCACTCTACTTGCTTTTCAAGATCAGACAAAATTAGTTAGATATTATGAAATAAAAAATAGCCCACTGACCCTCAAATCTGAATTGGCAGTTTCAACTTTACCAAAAAACACATTTGTGGTAACAAAGGACTTCTAAGCTCATGGCCAGGATCACTTAAAATTAACTGGCAGACAGCTATGGAGAACATGCCATTGTGATTGTCTGACATACAATAACAATTGTTAACACCGTAGTCTCCAATGTTTCCAAAGCTGGAAGTGGCAAAATGGTATGTCCCTCTATGGCATCAAGGGTGACATGTTGAAAAACTGGTTAGTTCCCTTCTCAAGAAGACTGCTTTGAACCCAGGAAATTTAGACAACTGTCACCTTATATGATTTTTTTGTTTTTGGAGGAGGATAGTGAAGTAGTCTTTCAAAAAAGAAACTTGAAAGAATCAGATTATCTGGACACTTAGCAGGCAGGAGTCTAGCCTTAGTATGTAAAGAAAACCTCTCTGATCATTCTGATGGACACTTAATGGTAAGACGTGGATGAGAGTGTTATGACCATTCTTGTTCTGTTGGAACTGTCAATGTCCTTTGATGTAACAGATCATAGCACCTTTCTTTTTTTCTTTTTCCCCAAGTTTTATTGGATTTTTATTTTTAAATATACATCAATATCAATACATGAACAGCATGGCCTCTGGGTATAACTGATTTTGATACAAACAGCAATAGTGATAATCATAATAGTTGTATTAATCAAATTTATATAATCCTAATATTAATATACATGGTTTTTTTTAGAGTAATTATTTAATATTTCAATGTTCCATTTTAATGCCAATGATATGAGGATCAGTGGTGAAATCTAAAATTTTCCACTACCGGTTCTGTGGGCATGGCTTGGTGGGCGTGGCTTGATGGACATGGCTTGATCATGTGACTGGGTGGACATTGTGTTTATACAATAGTGGAAAAACAAAGAGATCCCTACAGATGAATGTAATTAAAATATTCGAATTTCTGTGAATACATTAACACTTAAAATTAAGGAAAACTTCCCCCTCCCTCCTCTCAGACAAGATTACCTTACAGGACAGGAAAGACAAAGCTTTCAGGAATAAAAACCATTCAAGGCATAACACAAACTCACAAAATTAACTCACAACACACACCATTGTAAATATTGATTTTTTCTATTTTAAAAAAGAGCAACTTTACCCCAAATCAGGCAAAGCAGGCAGGCAGATTGAGTTGCTCACAGAGTCACAGCTCTGTCTTTCTGCAATCTGCTGCCTCAGTCTGCCCTGCACTGCGGCGGTGCCAGGCAAGCTCCGGGGGCTGTGGGTGGGGGGTGGCGCGGCTAGCTAGGTCACAAGTGGACATCGCGCGGGGAGCAGAGGGACGCAAGCGGCGGCGGTGCCAGGCCAGCTCCAGGGGCCACGGGGGGGCGGCTAGCTAGGCTGCACGTGGACGCCGTGCGGGGCGAGCGGTGAGCAGGCGGGCAGGGGCAGGGCCAGCCAGAGGTGATATTTGCGGGTTCTCCGAACCAATCAAAATTTTCCCTATCGGTTCACCCGAACCGGTGTGAACCGGTATATTTATTTTTGTCCTTCTTAACATTTCTGCCAGATTGTGAATGGTGAAAACTTTAGAAGAGTATATATATATGACCTATAAAACCAATTTACTCACTTCCATGAAGACAGCCTTCACTTTCTTTTGTCTAAGTCTGATTTTCTCTTCATGGTAGCTATCAGTACTTCATGGAAGATCTGTGAATTTAATTTTGTTTACTCTTTTATTTTTCAGGCACACTTTCTAACATGCAAAATGCAATAAGCATTCCTTTAAGCAAACATGGCTTGCAACCCAAATCAAAATAACTAATTAGAACTCACTCCTCCCTGTTGCTATACTTATTTGGTTCCACATCAATCTCGCACAGTTGTAGATTTTCTATAGGAACCCATAATACAGTAACTGGTGCATTAAAAAAAAGGATATTCCATAAGGGATAGATTTGTTCATTAGATCCTAAGGTTTCACAAAAGTCATATTTCACCTTTTAAACTTTAAGCAGCCCAGCAGTTTGCTAACTGTATTTGGCTGCAGTCCTCCTGCTGCACTTTCTTGACTAAGCACATAAAAATTCAGCAGCAGAGCCATGAGATGATTTGCATTACCCTGATAACACCACTGATGTGACACATTGTACTAAGCAAAGTGACAGCATCAGCATCATCATAACTGCTTCATTTTTCCAGGCTGCCTTCTCCTGGGCTATTTGGATTCTCTCCCATCCAATGAGTTTGCAGTGGCAGCAGGGTAGAGATTATTACATTGCTCTGGAATCTTACAATCGATGGCTTGCCATACACAAAAGCAAAATACTTATTACAACATTTTGAACAGAAGATAGAACACGTGTTTTTAAATCCTGCACAATTTAGGAATATAGATAAGTACATTTGTAAATTTAATTTGTAATTTTTCGGTAATAAATCTGGAGCTAACAAAAATTGAATTAATTTCCTACATTGCCTCATTTTATAATGCTGCACATAAAGCCACAGTAGAATTAATTAGCAATATTTTTAATGCAGTACTTCCAGACATATATGTACCAATTTGATTGCAGCACCCCCCATAAAATCTTGAAATAAAGATTAGGAAAAGGCCCTTTTAAGAAGGTTTATAGCACCAATTCAAAGACATATTGTTATAATTAAGTTTTGATGACTTCCTGAAATTAGTTTGAAGGGAATTGTTAACAAGGTGAAATCCAAGGCTTTCTTCCAATGTTTTCCTTTTAAAAATTACCATTTATTTCTTCTTGAAAGATTTTTGATATGGGTAATATGAAAACTAATATACAAGTTAAAAGTTATGTATAGTGAAAGGGCAGCATTAAAAGCCATTGGTGCAGTGATTAGAATGCAATATTGCAGGCTAACTCTGCTCACATTGCCAGGAGTTCGATTCCCTAAATCCTTTTTTTTTTTGCAATAAATTTTTTATTTTATTTCCATACAAATCTTCTATTACATGGTGTGTCGTCTGGGTACAAATATTTGCAAAGATAATTAAAAATACAATTCTATTCTTATATTAATATTTTCTGATC
>JANHFL010002917.1:116425-127170 GCA_032468155.1 Oxyrhabdium leporinum | reverse complement strand
TGATGGATAACAAAGACTTTTCCTTAAAAACAAGATTGGCTGTACTAAAAATTAGAATAGACTAAAAAATTAGAAATGGGAATATTGTTATACATATCTTTATACAATACCATTAAAGGAAAGATTAGAGGTTAAGATTAGATTTTGAAAAAGGATGTTAATAGGTATGCTGAAAAAAATATTACTATTAGAATGATGTAACAAATATTGAATAAATGAAAAAATGATTGGTTGTACTAAAGACTAGAATAGATTAAAAAATTAGAAATGGGAATATTATACATATTTTTATATAATACTATCAAAGTGAAGATTAGAGTTTAAGATCAGATCTTGAAAAAGGATGTTACTAGATATGTTCCAAAAAACTGTTGTTATTATTAAGATTAAGTAACAAATATTGAATAAATTAAAAAATGAAGGATTAAGCGCTGATACAGATATATATATATATATATAATAATATTAGACCATGTAAGTTTGATAAATGTTGTAATTTCCATTTGTATTAATATATATATATATATATATATATTTGTATCAGAATGAATGATATTCAGCCACCACACTGTCCATGAAATGATATGTATGCTTTAAAAAATAAAAAACTTTTCAAATAATAAAATAAAAATAAAATCAGATGTTTGACAGCTGGTTCATACTTAATGACCGCTGTTGTGTTCCAAGATCCTGTGATCCCTTTTTGCAACCTAGGTTACTAACTGATCAACTGCAATGATTCACTTAACAACTGTGGCAAGAAAGGTCATAAAATGGGGCAAAACTCACTTAACAAATGCCTTATTTAACAACATAAATTTTGGGCTCAACTGTGGTTGTAAATCAAGGACTACCTGTATAAGGAATTACAGCAGCTGATTTCTTAATCCTTGTACCTTAACCCTTGATCATTTCAGCAGAGGCCATAGCCAATCCTAGCTCCATTATCCTTTTATGATAGAGGATTTTTGAAAATTATTGGTCCCATATTTTTAGGTATTTACTTACAGTACATAATGAAAAATGTAAATCCATGAGCGATACCTTTTTGTTGGATAAATAGATATCCAACTGAAAATATTAATCATGTTGTGATTAATATTAATCATCTTGAATATATCCTGTATATCCAGTGACTTTGCTGAAAGGCAGAACTGGAAGATCTATGAAATCTTGTAGACTTTGAAGACAAATCGTTTCTTTCATTTAAAAAGGACAATAATTCTGAAGGCTATTTGAGTATACTTTGGCCAATTGTACTTGGTTGCAGTTCAATCTGTAGATTTGGGCTTTATTTTGACAGAATTAAGGAAACAGTGAAAAGTCCTCTCAAGATACTTCTTACATCCCTGGTCTTGGATCTTGTTTGTGAAATTTTGGTCAAAAGGCTACTATGCACAGGAGCTGGAGAAGTGGTAGAATGCACACAATATTTGCAAAAAAAAAAAAAAGAAATCCCTTGCCTTTCAAAACTGGGGTTGACAAGCTGGAGCTGTAAGTTAATGCTAGTTCCTAAACTTGTTCAGAAACAGCCTTCGTATCCAGGAAAAAGTAAACAGCCCTTTCTAGGGGCCTCCCATTTATTACTGACTCTCATTATTAGTTAATAGTTTTATTAGCCCTTGAGTACCTCTTTTAAACCATTTTAAGCAATTACGGTCAAGTGCTATGCTGTTGTTTGCTCATTTTGGTTTTAAAGATTGTTTTGCGTAGAGCTGAATTTGTGTTTGTTTTTTCCTTGGGCAAACGAATGGGAATTATAAACGTGAGAGTACATTTTGGCAGCATAGATAAATTATTTAACTTGATACAAGAAATATATTTAGACCTTTAAATACTGGGATGAACTAGCATCATATGGATCTTGGGCGATGTTTTACTGAATGCGCTACTTTACATAACAAAATGTACTGGCTTTCTGATATCAAAGTTAGGTCAAAATCTACTTGATTTTAAGCTGACGAAAGTTTAATAGAAAAACATTAGTCTCCTCATTTCTGTCACCCTGTGGTGGTAGGAAGAATGACATCAGTTTTACTTAGCAATGTTTAACTAAGACTAGATTGTAGCCACTGATTTCTAGCAGAAATTGTTTTCATTTTAAAAACAAATATTTGTTCATTTAATATTTGTCTATTAATAAATATTGTTGAATTTCCTTCAATGCAGTCTAAGTAGCTACAGCATTAATTTTCAGACTTGTTTTTCTATCTTTTCAGGTCTCTGGATGGCAGACTCTGAAAAGAAATGCTGTTTTAAGAGGTATGCTTAGAGCAAGATAATACTTTTCCTCAGTATGTGAAGAGCCTTTTTTTTTCTTATTGAATTCTACAACTTGCTTTAAATACGTATAAAAGTATCTAAAATGTGTTCTGATTTTTTTTTAAACCAGGTGTTCTGAAAAAAACTCAAAACCTTTTTGAGATCTAGTTAAAACTTAGAGTATTTTCTCTTTAGAGAATGTTTATTTTTGATATACATAAGAATCATTGCTGCAGTTTCACCAATTATGGCTATAATATTTATAACGTGAACATTCTGGTTTTTTTTTCCAGGCCAGGTATAAGCTGTTTTTATATTGGCTTCAAGTGCTACAGCGTGATAACTGTTGAAACTAAAAAGGAATAATTTCACTGTTTTAATCATAATATTTTATGTGTGAAAGTGTTTCAGTTGAGCTCCTAAGGCCTATTTAAATGTAAATCACAGAAAAATATTTGAATTTTCCCATATCACTTATCCTGCTAATAGGAATTAGGGAATTCCTGTTAGTGGCAAGTGCTCTTTCATGCTACTGATTTTGACATGTCGCACAGAGTTTAACAAGCAACCTTTTTAGTAGCTACATTAGTCATCGGAGGAGCAATATTCAAAATAATGTAATCGTTAACAAGAAATACTGGATAAATCTGTGGGGAAATGTAAACACTTAATAAATCTATGGGAAAATTGCTTCATTTCCCATGCAGATCAAGTGAAAAGTTCAGCTGCATTCAATGTAGATACACCTTTGAAAGGAGCCTTCTGCAGAAACTGTTGAAAAGGAGATACTAGTCACACAAAGTGACTCATAAACCAGTGGGGTATACAGTCAACTCTATGGGTGGGCATTTAGCTTGCAGAACCTTTCAAAATATAGTGCAGGTTCTTTCCTGTAGCTATAATCTGGGAATTAGTGAACCAGCAGACAATCTACCAGTTTAGGATTGGTCAATAATATTTAAAAATAGTACTTTCATAACTGCATTTACACAAATGTGCAAGCCATAGATTGTAAAATAATTGCTGCTGTCTCATTTTCATGCTAGAATCATGTAAAATACCCATCTTTACAAAGTTGGTGAAAAATGAAAAAGAAGCGGAGTCTTTGCCATGATTTAGAAATAAAAGAGGGAAGTTACTACAATGTTACCCAGAACTATGCAAATCAATAAAATGTTGTAGGTATATGTTTTTTTATACATACACACACATATTAATATATATATATCTGCATACACACACACTCAGTTGAGAAAGTAGGCCAAATGCAAGATTTTAAATATATGTATTGTGTAACAAGGCAAAAATAAGGAAATGAACAAAATGGTTATGTTGGCTAACTTTCTCTGAAAGCAAGCACTGCAATTTTATGCTATTTTGGGGGGGGGGGGAGAATAACAACTATTGCTGATAAAGAAACTGAAAAATAACTTTTAAAAATGCCATTGTAAGGAACAAAGAGTATCTCAGGACCAAGCCAGGTACAACTTGGGAGAGCTACAATTCGGCTTTCCTCTCCCCTTTTCCATGCATGGTCTTGAATGCTGTATCTTCAGTTTGATCAGGATGGGGTGTGACTGAAATGGGTATATATATATTGCCTGTAATATCAGTCAGTAGGTTTCTCAGTTTCAGTGTCATAGGGAATGTGCACAATATTTTGCTCATGTTCTGCTGGTCATTTCCTGTTGGCATTTGATTGGCCACCATGGAAACAGAATGCTGGACTCAATAGCTCTTTGGTATGAGCCAACATAATCATCTTTGTGCACCTGTGTCGGTATCATTAATAATTTGATAAAAAAAATATAAGTCCATACACACCCATACTTGTTTCATAATTGCATTTTTGGATGCAATGAACTTTCAAATATTTTCTTGGTGCCATTTCTCAGTGAAAATTGCTTTCCCACTTGCTCAACAGAAGATGTAGCTTTTCACTGAAACAGTATTGGAGAGGGTTTAGTTTAGGATGCCAAAGAAGTCAGCAGCAAACTAGGATGTGGATTGGAAATTGTAAATTCTTTGACAGTTGAATTATTAAATACTATACTCCTGACTGCAGATTGATCCCATTACAGTTGCTAGTCCAAACTCAATTCATGCCTTGCTTTTCCTGAAGCAACTGATTTTTCTATTTTCATAGATTAGGTAGGATTAATTTATGTTCTTTGAGGATTAGATTAATTTGTTCAGTTTTTACCTCTGGGCATTGGAAATCTCAGATCCATGGTACACTGTTTATTTATTGTGGATTTTGGAAAATATCTTTCATTGTACTTTGGATTAAGTAGATGTCTTGCATCTTTGTTTACTTCTTTACACAATGGGTAATTAATTTGTAGCATTAGCTGGTGAGGGAATGATAATGGTTAAATCTTGTTATATAAACATTTGGCTGATCCTAGAGAAAAGAAGATAAGCAAATAAAAGAGGCTTTTTTGTTAGCTATTATATTTATATTCTATCAGATATACAAAAGCTCGTATGGTTACCACATCACAATTTTGTGTGAATTCCTCACGCCTTGAGATATGCAGAATTCTTTGAGAACTTTAACATAAGAATGTTATGCTTGATGGGTGTACATTTTTATTTAAAATAAATTAGCATTTTGAAGAAATCCTCTGAAGGGAGAATGGAAAAGTAATGTGAATCACTTGAAGATTTTGTATTTTTCTACTCAAACTTGGTTTTTGGTTCTAGCTACTTCTAAATCATTTCATATATATTTGATAAAAAAGGGATGATGTAAATATATGCAGTGCTTCCTCCAAAGGGGGCATTAGCAGTTGGGCCCTTCTATCCCTTTTCCCAGGTGACCAGCCCACCTGGCCCAGGCATACCAACACATCTTGGAGAGAATTATGGGCTTTAATTAAAATAATGGCTGTTAAGAGAAAATCAAATGAAACAGAAATGCAATAAGCAAACAATAACCCAGCAATCAAATTAAAATAGTAATCCTTAAAATAAAATCAAATTAAGCAACAACTACAGATAATGGCAACAAGCATCAATGCAATAGACACACAATAACACAACAACCACATTAAAATGGTGGCCCTCAAGATAAAATCAGAATAAACAGCACAATAGTATAAAATGTTAATCTTTTGATGAACAACATTGCTGAAACTAAAAATGTCCCAATGCCTCCGATGTGGCTCAGTAATGGCCAGCATAAAGGTTCAAGCTTCAATTGGAGGTTTCAGTTAAAACACGCAAATAGGTCCTTTGGCCAAATGGTCCTTCACCGATCCTGTTGTCTTACAGACATGTCCTCTGTAAGCCCAGTGAGAGGCTTATGGAGTCCATTTCTTCCAGCCAGGGACAATAGCTCAGGAGCTCCATTGAACCAAAGATGCAGCTACTTTGGAACCGTGCTTTGGATAAGAATGTTACCCCTATTGTGGCAGCTCAGATACAGTCTCCAGGCCGAGATATAGCAGTTGATCTTCCTTGGGGTGGCAATTTATGTCTCATTCCAAAGGAGTCAAGCCTCCTTCCTTATAGTAGTATTCCATTTTTTGTTCCTCTCAGTCCTTTTAAAACTTTTTTTCTCCAATCTCCTTTTCTGATGCTTTCCTCTCTCTGAGTTGCTGGAATCTGTAGTCCCCTCTCCAGCACTCTGATTTAATTCTCTCTGCTAGGGACTACATTTCCCATAAATCTCTCTCCCCCCCCCCCTTCCTGTCTCAATTCCAGGGGTGAGTCTCCAATCCGCCAGCCAACTATCATAGGAAAAGCTGACTGGCTGCCACCTCCTCTATGTTAAAGCAGCTCAGAGAAAGATAAGAGTGGGGGAACAACTGCAAGTGTTTGTAGTGACCTATAAAATCAAAGAAGGAAAAAAAGCTGCTAATTGAGCCGGCTACATATAATATGCAAAATAAACCTGATTTTTAGACATGGTGGTCTTAAGGTCATAAACATATTGAGTATCTTAATTTCAATCAAATTATAAGGCTAAGTTGCAAAAATTTACAACTTTTCAGCCAAAATGTCTCAGCAATTTTTATTGAAAACATTTATTGAAAACATCTTAGTTTGGTGACACCTCTCATGTAGAAACTCACTGCAGCAGGTGGTAAAAATACTTTCCTCCTGTCTTTATTATTTAGTACTCCATTTCGTTTCCTCTGGTGCAGTTTTTCCCAGTGAGAAAATAAAAGCAGATGTTCTTGTGTTATTTCTCATAGATATGAAGGTTTTTATAAACATTTATATAGGAATTTCTAAATTATCTTTTTTTACCCAGAAGGGGTCACAGGGTAACTAACAATTTCAAATTTTAAAGCTATTTATAGATTTTTAAACAACAAACAGAGAAATTGCAAGTAGGAAAGGATATAGTTAAAATCATACAGATCCAATATATTTAAAACTAAAGAAGCAAAGAGTTCCATTGTTAGGGTGCAGCATCTGGTGAAGACTTTCCCAAATAATGTTGGAAAACTAAAAAACCAAATCCAAAATTTTTCCCAAGACTTTCCTGGAAATTTTAAATGCTACATAAAGACATACAGTAATTTCTGAATTCTATTGAAATGTTTTCTGAAAGGAAAAATGAAAAAAGCTATGATTTATAAAGTTCAAATATAATTCAATGATTATTTTGCGCGTATTTTCAATTTGTGAAAACTACTTTAAGTTATTTTTCTATAGTTTAAAGGTGGGGAGGTAACTCATAAACGTATTTAAGGAAGTAACTGTTTTCCCCAAATGCTGTACAATTTGTCTTATATGTACTTTCTTCTAAAAATTAATCATTTGAAAAGATATGTTGACTAGAGTTGGCTTTTTCTTACACTACTAATACGATTTAGAAAACTATAGATTTTTTTTTAGGAGCTAAGCATTTTCTGGAAGACTTTCCAGAATACGGATTACAAATAAAACTGGTGCATTCACCTTATTTGCTGTTTCTGAAAAGTAGGCTGATTTAAAATTTGTGGTGTGGAATGTGTAAAGCCCAGAACAACAGTTGCTGCATTGTCTTTAGTTTTATGGTTGTACATTATTTTTAAACCACCCTTATTTTTTCCCAAATAAGGTCCTTTGGAGAAGAAGTCTGTTTCAATCAATTTCATTTTTTCCTGCATTCAAGGCTTATTATGAAGGTCAGATATTTTAAAAGAAGTAGACATTTATATCTCAAATACTTGCTGGTTTTCTTACAGACACCAAAGATGCTGACAAGAAAAATTAAACTCTGGGACATCAATGCCCATATAACCTGCCGCCTTTGCAATGGTTATCTTATCGATGCTACCACTGTAACGGAATGCTTGCATACCTGTGAGTATGATTATTACTGCGTATTGTGAATTAAGATTTACTTTCATGTAAACATAATCATTTGAGATTTTGTTTTGATTTTTATTTGAAAGGCTAATGTTTAAGAGACCTCTAAATTTCAAATTGTCTATTCACATGTTAATATTTTTAAAAAAAATGTATGCCTCAACTCTTACCAAGAAATTCAGAGAGCTTTGAATTACAGTAGTTGGCACGATTAGATTTATCTACTTGCTTGCTTGCTGAGATGGGTGGAGCATTATTCATTTACCACTTCTATTCTACCTGCTTCTGTAAGGAATAGAAATTGTCCGAATCTTCATTATTTTTAAAATTCCCACACTTGGTTTGCCTAAAAGGTGTCCACTCTCAGCTGTTTGATAAAGTTAGTAAACCAACCACTGTGAGCCAGTTGTGCAGTTCTGTTAGTACCTGAAAAGGTTTTCCCTTAATTAATCCCATAACATTGGGATGCTGTATAATTCTCTGAGAAGCAAGTAAAGGAAGGCTGATTATGGGGAAGAACAGTTCTGCTCTCGCAGAAGAAACTTAGGCACCTTATTATCTTTCCTGAGACCAGAACATATCAGTAAAAAAACCTCTGCTCTGAACTGACATGTTAAGACCTCTTACTTATTCATTTAGGAAAGGATGTAAAAATGTGACATTGCATAATGTTATGAATTATTATTTTTTAACTTAAAACAGAAGGGTAATGGCTCTTTCAGGTACATACCTAGGAATGCTGAAAAGGGAGCTTTACTAAAGGGCATGATGTAAAGGTTGTGATGCTTTTTTGCTGAAAGTCATAATATATTGGTAATTGCTGCTGTGAAGGCATCATTTTTTTCCTTTTCCCCCTTTGAACTGAATGTGCAGATCTGTAGCTAGTACAATGAAGATAATTTTGCTGACAGTGCATGAAAAGATATTAGACATAACAAATACATTGATTTAGTTAAAACAGTATTTGCCAGGTTATATAGGAATTGGTAGACCCAGTTATGGCTTTGTTTAATAAGGATGATGGGATCTAATTTGGGTGCTAGACTCTTTCAGAACTGACAGATTGCAGGGTTAGCTAATGAGAATTATGTAATGTGTAATTATGGTCGAATAGCTTGAGAGGCTTGCAATAAACTTCTTTAGCTCAGGTATAGCTGCACTGCATTTAATCACCTACCATTCCTAAGTTCATATCTTTCTTTGGTTTTCTAGTTTTTACTTTTTGTATTGGGGATTTAATGAATGTGATGGCATATTAAAGACCCTCCTTTTTTGTGAACAGAAAGAATGGATAAAATAAAATGTATCTCATCTTCATAGAACTTTCACCATTATTCAGCTCCTTCAAAACCAAGAACTTCCTTCTAGTGGCTTCTCTTTTCCCTCCTTGACCGCACACCTAATTATTTAGAAAATGTATATGTCAACCCAACTCGTTCATGGTGTCTCTAGGTGGCTTATAGAAATAAAACCCCAGTACAAAAACCAATAAATCCGCCCCCCACCGGCAGCAACAGTCAAATCAGCTACTTGATGGGCTCCTTATCACCCTGGGGATTCCTAGGCCTGCTGGCAAAACCATGTCTTCAGAACCTTGAGAAGGAGTGTTAATGTGGGGGCCAATCTTATTTTTGCAGGGATGATGTTCCATAGAGGAGGGAGCTACCATAGAGAAGGGCCTTCTTCTTGGTCCCAGTAGATACACCTGTTTAGGAGAGGGAACCCATAGCATTCCAGGCATCTCCTCTCTGGTGGGTCGAGTAGGTGGAACTGGGAAAATTCAGTCCTTCAAATAACCTGGGCCCCTGAAAGGGCTTTAGAAGTGATAATCAGCATCTTGAATTGAACCTGGAAGCAAATCACCAGACAATCAAGCTCCTGCAGGAGGGGTGACACATGTAAATCTAGAATAAATAATGCGGGTCACATGCATCTTGAGCCACTTGAAGTTTCTGAATACTTTTTAAGGGCAGCCCCATCTAGAGTTCATTGCAGCAGTCAAGACAGAAGGTGTCTAGGGCAGGGGTGTCAAACTCAAGGCCTGGGGGCTGGATCCGGCCTGCAGGGTGCTTAGATCTGGCCCGTGGGGCTGCCCTGGAAACAGCAAAGGACCAGCCTGCAGTGCTTCTGCCAGTGAAAACAGAGCTCAGGAGGCTGTACATGGCCCTCCCCAGCTCCGTTTTCACTAGCAGAGCGCTCAGGCCATCACAGGCACCCCCAACACAAGTGACGTCGAGCATGGCCCACCCTGGCCATGCCCACTTGGCCCCCCAAGGTCAAACACAAACCTGATGTGGCCCTCAATGAAATCGCGTTTGACACCCCTGGTCTAGGGCATATGTGACCATGAATAGGGCCTGTTGGTCTGGAAAGGAAGAAGATGAAAATTCAACATGTAACATACAACAGCAAATATCACCTTTGTAGTGAAAAGGATGAAACAATTAACCATTTGATCAGTGTCTACAGTAAAATGTCACATATAAGCAGGTCATGATCAAATTGCTAAAATTATTCATTGGAAACTTTATTAGAGGTTTAATTTTGAATGTAGTAAATACTACTGGGACCATCGAGTTAAGAAGGTGTTGGAAAATGAGCAGGTTAAGCTCTTACAGGATGCTAAGATCAAAACAGACAGCTTTTTCATAACATGCCTTATATAACAGTTATTGAATAGAAGAAAGTCGGGTTCATTGATCCAGGTGATGCTAGGATTGTGGAAAAGCAACTGGAAAAAATTACAAAATACCGGGACTTGCAGATCGAAGTCGAATGCTTATGGAAATCAGTTCTTATACGAATTGTGATTGGAGCCTTCGGAGCAATACCTAAACAACTTGATATCTGAAAATTCTGAATTTATCGGACTTGAACACCTTCATTTAACAAAAAACAACCCCGTTTGGAACTGTCTACATTCCTAGATACTACCTTAATAATTCTTAGGTCTCCTTGGTTATGATTTGAATTATTAACTTTTCCCCATCTTAGACTGTGAAACTAAACGTAGATTACCCACATATAAAAATGATAATAATGCTTTATTTATTTAAATTATACGATGGCCTCATCACACATACATGACTGGGTGATGCACAACATACATACATACATACATACATACATACATACATACATACATACATACATACATACATACATACATACATACA
>JANHFL010002917.1:97001-107047 GCA_032468155.1 Oxyrhabdium leporinum | reverse complement strand
TTCCTTCCTTCCTTCCTTCCTTCTCTCCCTCCCTCCATCCCCTCCTCAGGTGTTCTGTCTCTTAAACCTCACGGGCATCTTGTTGATCAGTAAGCCCTTCATAGTATTTAATATTGAAAAAAAAATGCAGTGGTTGGCAGTGACTTGACATCATGATACAGTTCTGGATTCTGCTCTTTTGTTCCTCTGCTGATTCATTTGAGGAAGGTATTGGAATGAGTGATTTCCATTTTATTTCAGTTTTCTCAGATCACACAAACTGTTGAGCATTTGAGGAGGGGGGAGCATCCTTTTTCGGTAATATGTGTGACTTACATAGCTGGGGCGGAAATGGGGATTTCCTGTTCTGAAAATGAAATAAGCCTTTAGCAGCCTTAACTACTTGAACTCCAGTATTGTTCTCTTGAACAACACACAATACTAATGCTGGAGCATGCATTCTATGACAAGCATGAGTTCACTGACCTTCCTGCTGGGTTCTAGCTTCTGTAAGAAGACCATTGTGTTTGCCTAATTCTCTACTTGAACTATCCTTATGTGTTCGGATTTAGTTGGCACTATGGTACTTTTGGGCCTTAACCTATAAATCTATTTATTTTTAAATCCAGCCCCCAAGGGATTGATTTCTCCCTCTAGACTATGTAAGTGCACTTTCTTTTTAAGTAGAGGTGGGAACGGTGTGTGAAGGGCAATGTTGCTTTCCCTTTAATATCTTTAAAGTTGGGTTGGGGGTTTTTTTTGGGTTTTTTTTTTTAAAGGTTGCATTCAGTGGTGGTACTGCAAGTATGGACCATGCAAAATATATGTTGTTCTTCATCTGGACGGGATATGTAAGACACTTTCATCTGGGAGAACCACTTCATTGTTTTTAAATACTCCAGTGTGTTCAATGCATGCGCATAATCCTTGTTGCATGTATATAGGCATGTTTTCTGTCTCTCTCTCTCTTCCATATGCACATACATATATGCAGAGGCACAAGTATTCTTTGCATGAACACAAGTCTGCCTTTCCTCCATTGGACACCAGTTTGGATGGGATATGACCAGAACAGGGAAGAAGTTGCTGCTGAGAAGGATTACTGAGAGGGTATATTTTTTTAATTTCTCAAGATTTTTCTCTTTGATGCAGAAGTTTGCCTTTACTCTGCCTTACTAGCTCTATTGCTTATAATCCCGCTGCTGATTGAACAGGTCCTTAGAGGATAGCCCAATGAGGATGGGTTATATTGGCCGAGTTTGAGAGAGAGAGAGAGATCACTGGGAAGACGGAAACTTGCATTTCTCCCTCCTTTATGGAGGTCACTTCTGTTTGGAGGTTTATGTGCTAACAGTGAATATTCAGGACTGCTAGCAATTCGCTAACGTTTGCTTCTTGTTCTTCTGAATATCCTTGCTCTGCAAGTGTGACTCACAGGGAATCTTTCCTATAGGGAGCAAGCCTTAGCAAAGTATAAAAAATATATACATGCCAGGGGTGTGGGTGAGTGGACAAACCTGACTGAGTACATGGATGGGGCAGGAAACAAAATGCAAATGAGTAACTGCAAATGTGAGGCAAGGAAGGGCTCTTTTCATACTGTTCAGTGATTTTTTTAGATATCAGTAATGCATCAGATAACATATATTCAATTAAGCTATTTGATGTCATTTTCTGGAATGAATTGTTCTCACACCGTGGAAACCCCTTATAATTTCTGTTAGAAGGGGACAAAACACATTCCTTTCATAGTGCAAATTATTTCCTATATATCCGCTGAAGTTAAAAGGGTCACATTTTTTGTAAAATACCAACTAGCTTCTCCTCCTGTGGCTTCTCCTGTCAGCAGCACATGTTAGGAGCCCATCTCTCCCGAGTTTATCTTCTCTAATTTCATAATGATAAATTAGGTGGAAATCAAAAGAAAGGAACAAAGGAGAAACGGGAGAAAATGGAGAAAGGTACAAGAGTCGGCTTGCACATGAGCAGTGGAAGTGGGAATGGAGGACAAATGGAAAAAAAAAACCCATTGGGCAACCTTTTGGTAGAGTGAGTTCTGCGCATGTCTTGTTGCAATGAGCTAGAGTTGAAGGGAAAAAAAAAGTACATCACACACCTTAAAAGCAATTTTCCACTCTCCATACGAGATGAACATGAGTGCATTGGCACCTCTTGTAACATTTGCACGCATTTAAATTGGGGCGTGTTGCAGGAGATTTTCTAGTAAGTGCGCTTAAAAAGGTAATAGTTGTTAATGATACAAAATTTGTATAATAAGTGCTTACTAATGATAGATGATTGCTCACCATTATTCTGGAAAGATATCAGCTGACATATAAATAAAATGGTTGGGGAACGGAAGAAGACACCTTTATTGTGTGTGTGTGTGTGTGTGTGTGTGTGAGTGAGAGAGAGTGAAAATGTGCCAGGCTGCCATAAATAGGACAGCCTTTAAAATTCCCATCTTCTCCTTTTATAAGTCTCCAGGTGCTATGTGAAAACATCCTGGCTAACTGCTTAGTGAGCCTTAAATTTAGCCAGCCGGTTGAATACCCATTTGATTCAGGCTTTCCCAAACTTTTGCTCTCTAGACATGGCCAGTGGGCTTGATGAGAGTTTTATTTCAACACATTTATTTCGAGAACACCGGGTTGTGGAGAAGTGTGTGTTAAACCTTTAGAGGGTATAATGACCTTGTGCAACTATTAACTCTACCTCAGAACAGATACACAGCTGAATTGTTCCACCAATGCCATCTTAAAATGCAGAATACAACACCCCCACCACACCCATTGCGTAATTTAAACTGAGGGATTAAATAGTATTAAGGTGCAAACTGTTAACCCCGCAACTCTCTTGGACTGCAGCCGTTTACAGAACCCACACTGCTATGTTTCTAGCAAGTTTTTGACTCACTTGAATTTGATACGGTGCTATATTACTACATTATGTAATCAGGTGCATGAAACAAAAGCCAGCTGTTGACACCCAGGCTGGTTTTATCACTCATAGATGATTATTTTCTAACAGCCTGACGACAATGGCAGTGGCAGAAAATACTTTTTTAAAAAAAGAATTTTTGTTTTCCTTCTAAACAGTTTCTCAGAATATTTCTTCTCCTATGGAAACGGCATCCTTTGGGGATTATTTGTTTCAAAGGCCTGTCTTGTTTTATCAGAAAAACGATGGTTAATACCAGTAGAACAGATTCTTGTTATATCAGCTGTCTCTCTTCTGTGAAGCTTTTAAGGGGCAGGTTGCACAATGATTTGGGTGGGGAAACATTCTGTTGTTTTTTCTGGCTTTAGGTCTTCACTTCTAGCATAAGTGGCTTGGAATTGCTCCGGCCACATTAAGTTTGTCTAGATTGATTAAGTGATACATGATTAACTGTGAAGTAATTTCTGTTCTTTGTTTTAATTAACTGCTTACCACTGGTAAACGAAAGCAGTCAAATGGTCTTGTTGCATTATCTTTAGCAACAAAAAGACAGGACGAGGCAGGCTGATGGTCTCGCTTGGTATAATTTTCTTTTTAAGATAGAGAAATCAGAATATATAATATTGAATTTTAAATAAGATGGGGGGGTTTGAAAAGTTAACTTTATAAAATTATTTATTCTATTTTAAGCTTTCTCTCTTACTTTTTACCATCTAAGTATTTTTTTTTTATTATTGTTTTTACTTTTTTTTGGTCTCGATGGTCCAGCTTTATTTATGGGCATATAAAATGAAATTGTGAGATGTTTTTTACAAGCTTCTTCCTTCCTTTTGTGAGGGGCCAAATTAGATTTTGCACTAAATGAGGGTCTCTTACCAAAAATGGCACCTGTCTGCCTGTTTTCCACCTGTTGTAAGGTCTGGTGTAAAGAGCGTGATAACTTTACATTCTGTATTTCTTTCCCATCACTTAGGTGGGAGGAAAGCTCAGAGAAGAACTTTGTAACTTCAATACTGGGTAAATTTAATGAGACATTGTAAAGCAGCAAACAAACATAGAGCAGTGATTGGCTACCATAGTTGCCACATTTAGTGTAATTTTAGTTTGGCCCCATTTATTCTTATTATTTTAAAAAAAATAAATGGTATGTTTTTGTATGGATAAAGAGAGCATTACTTTATGCTTTTTGTGCAATAGGTTGGAAACATACTTCTGTTAGGCATACTTTTTAAATGGTAAATGTAGCATTGACTAACTGCAGTTTGGAGAAAGATGATGTAGGTAGTTTTAAGTTTACATTCGAATGGGATCTCCTTCCTTCTCTCTTTTCTTGGGAATCTTAAGAGTGACAAATGGGGAGTTGTTTCTGTGTGCAAGAACTACCTGTCGGCAATATTTTAACAGCGATCTGGCAAGACCTCTTCAATGTGAACCGTAGAAACTTGCAGCCTATCAGAAATGTTTCTTGTGTGCCATTGGTATGTCTGGTATTTCTCAATATGATACCATTGAACTTGGAAATATTTATTTCTTTGCGGCTGTGCAATGCTCTAGACACAATATCTTATGTTCTGAGAGTAATACAGTAATTTTAAATAACAGATTACAAGCTATGATGGTGCTATTTTTTTTCTTCAATTGGATTTGAGCTTTTGGAAAGTTTATCTGGCTCCTGTTGTTTTCATAACGATTTAATTAATCTTTGGGAAATTTACTGTCTGTTTTCTTTTCCAGTGGATGGCAGACTTATTAACATTAAGTTAATGTTAACCTATTTGCAATTATTTGAAACTGAGCTGTAAATGCAATAGGAGAAAGCCAACCAGTTTGTACATCTACACTATGACTCTTTGATAACTTTATATTTTAAATCAGTACATAAGAAATGCATTTACTGCAGACCAAACTGTATTTTACAGAAAAATCCTCTTTCTGTATTTCCTCAGGTAATTGCTCTGGTGTTAAACACTTCATGTGATACCTTAACTTAGCATATATTTGTGTGTGTGCTTTGGGATTTAAAATATAAAATGACAAGGCACACAGGCAGACCATTGCATGTCAAAATTGCAAGTGGATATCTTCACCTTGTAGTCAAAATGTGCACAGAAAACACAGCATTTTTCTTCAGAGGTGTACTCTTGGCTTGGAAGCACACTTTCCTTTCTAAGTGGAACTTATGTGACACAAACTTGCTCCAAAAATTTCTTTCTAACCCTAAATTCTCCAAGAACTTAGATAGCTAACCCTAAAAATGCCAAGAGGGTGATGTACAGTGGAGGAGAAGGAGTGCGTGGGCTTAACAGTTTTCCCTATCCACCACTTGTCCTGCAACCCAGCAAACAGACGTTTTTATCCATGGTTGAAGAGTACAAGAAAGGTTAACAAGGAAAAGCAGTAGGGGAAGCACCATGTGCTTTCTTTCTTGCCTGCCCGCCATCTGTTTATTACAAAGCACACACTCAACATACTGCACTGCAGTTTTTTGGTAGATATCTGGAATCCCATATCTAGATCTGTTGCTGAATGAATAGCTTTTGCCAAGGGCAGGTGTCTAAAATTGAACTTGGGTCCATAAGCAGTCAATTAAAGAAAAAATGTTGGTAAGTCACCCTGTCCCCTATACGTTGTGTGATCGGGCACATGTTCTTGCATGAGGAGTCAACTAAGATGTGCTGTGCATACCCGTTGTATAACAGGGTCCTCCAAAATACCCTAATTTATTTATTTTTAAATGTGATCACTATAGCAACCAGGCAATTTAGGGTTATAGGACAATAAGCCAGTGCAACCATTTAATCCTTTATCCTTACTATGTGGCATCATAAAGTGATTGAAAATTCTTGCCGTATTGGGAAAAAATAAAATCATAGTTTTGGCTTGGTTTCAATTGGACGTTTACATTTTTTTATGCTTTGTGTTGCTGTGTAACTTTTGTACTATTGGTGGCTAGTTTTTGTCTGAATAAGCCTTTCTGGGAATTATTGCTTGTTTTGATTTTATGATAGTGAAGCTTGTATTCAGTGTTCTGCCAATTAATATTATATGCTTGTAATAAAAGCAAAAAAAAAAAAGTTCTCTGATCTCTATTTTTCAAGTAACACATGAATCTTTCTTTGTGTTTGCAAATGGCTTTGGAATCCAGTACAACGAACATGCCTTAGTGGAAGAACCTGAAAGACCAGTTTAGGAATAGATTGTCATGTAATTGCCAGGAGTTGACACTGACTTGATGGGACATGATCAATCAATCACAATGAAAAAGCTGCCTGCTAGGCTAGTGGCCTGTGAATCCATTCCATGGCAGGTAGCAGATTTATGTCTCGGTGATCTCTGTGGGTTTTTTGGTCTCTGAAACTAGGTGTAATCTGTTATCTACATGCATTTGGTTGATTAATGCATTTTGTTTATGGAGATTGAAAAATCAGAACCAGCCTGTCAGCAGACTTCATGGCTGCAATGCTGGATTGAGCTCCCATCTATCCGACCGACCGACCGACTGACCGACCGACCAATCTATTGCTTCTGTACTGTAGTATTCACCTATTGACAACTTCTGGAGATTTCACATGCACACATTCATTTCTTTTGATTCTCATAAAGCAGTTGTCCATCTATGGATTTTGAATTCTTAGATCATGGATTAACTGACTTAATTTAGATATGGAGGAAAACTAATTATTTTGGTATACGTATACTTTGATTTTGTGATTTATTAATTTTTTTACATGAAATCCCACCATCACCATCAAACTAAAGATTGCATTGGTTTCAGGAGGCCGCATTGTAAACGTCAAGCCACTGGTGATTTTTGATGTCACAGAAATGCATACATGAGAGATTTTAGAGAGATTCCAGTAATGATTTTATCACTTTAAAAAATCATGCATATTTAATGATCTGTGCCTCAGTTCTTCGCCTTTACACTAGAAGTCTATAGGTAAGTATTTTTTAAAATATTACTACAAATGATTGGCTGTGTTCCTGTGCTTTTGTTGAGCTTGTTACTTGCAACACTGTTTAAAAGCTTAGAAACTCCCACCATAAGATATAGCATGCTTGATTTCTCCTCCATGGTGAATTAAATTTCTTGCTAGATATACCCAGAGCAAAAAAAACAAACACAACTTTAAAAGTTTTCGTTATTTTTACAAAATGCAACCCTGCAATCTGCATAAATTACAAAATCTTCACAGAAACATTTTGATACAAAAACTCTTTATTGCTCATGATTGTTAAGAGCCTCCAGTGCCTTTCCTGAGTCATTGATACTGAGCGATGGAGCTGCTGCATTATAGTTTCATATATAACTTCACCCATTCATTTTTACTACTCTTCCACCAGTTGGAACTGGGTGGAGAAAATAAGGCTTTTGGCATTAAACGTAATTCCTGAGCCCAGGTATGTACAGTTCTGCGCCTAGGCTTATACAACCCTTGCAGAATTTGTAAGATGTGGACCATTTAGTAAATACAAGTAGGTGGAATGGAATGGAGTGGGAACCTGCCCATTCCGTTCATAACCTGAGGATTCATGTGAGTCAATCTTGTACCTTGAATGTGATCACTCCCTCTTTTTGCCCACACATTCGCTAATCGAATGCGCAGTTCGTTAAGTGCACATGAGATTTCAGGGTGGGAAGGCCCTTGGAGGGGGCTGGGCTAGTGATGGAACGGGCCATCTGCTTAGGATCACCCAATGCCTCTCCGACCCACTGAAGTACCTCATACTCAGAATTGCTTTCCCCCCTACCTAACCTGCTCTGGATCACTTTGCGAAGATCTAGCAAGCTGTCTCCAACAGCCGTGCACGCCCCTCAGCAGCTCCATTTTGGTGTGCAGAGGCTTGCCCGGCACTTTGCTGGTCAAAACGGAGCTTCGGAGGGTCGGCCCTGCCCCTCTGAAGCTCTGTTTTGGCCAGTAAAGTGCAGGACGAATATTGCCTCTGTGGTTGTTTGTAAGGACGAAAACTGCCATGGTGGTGCAAGATTCATAGTTTTGGGGCTTGTTCGTAAACACTAGGGGGTGCTTATTGCGTAACATCAAACGTTCGCTAAGGGAATGTTCGTAACCTGGGGATTACCTGTAAACAGTAGTGATCAGGCAAAACACTTTCTTACTACAATGTGAATAAAATTATGTTACTGGGTATCACAACAGCACAATCATTGAACAAATTATACAATAAAGGAGATAATAAAATAAAAAGCAACAGAATTCCACCAGAGATTGATCAGGAGATACCACTTCTTGACCTATTTGCAACCCCTGTGTAATTCATATAAAACAGTCTCAGCATCTCTGGAAGTATCTCCTTAGCAGAAAGAGATGCTCAGTATTTCCTTCCTTCCCCTCTCCCTCCATCCCTCCCTCCCCGATAGCGTCCCCTCTCAAGTGAATTGTGTTTGCACTTTTTCATGGAGAAAGCACTTTTCCCCCTTCTCATCCACAAATACAAAACACTCAGTTTAACTTTCTAAAGTATATTTTCATTTGCTTTTTTTTAAAAAAATATTTTTTTTAATTAAAAGGGAATTTTACACAAGATTATAAAAACTACAGGAACACAAAAGGGAAAATGAGAAAAGATAGAAAATATAAAAGAGTAAAAGAAAAAGATAACAAAAAAACAAAAAAAGAGCAACTTCCAATCTGTCAAACATAAATAATTGCAATTTCCAGCCTCACAAACAACATATGTTCCCTTCTTCCAAAAAACTACTCTCTTTAATCAATAGATTTCCCCAAATCCCCAATTCAGCTTAATCAATTTTCAGCAAAAATTCATACAGGGTTTCCTGTCTTTTATAAAAATATTTACTGCTCCCTCCCTTAGTCAGACAAATCAATAGAGCCATTTCTTCCATATAGTCTTTCATCTAAGGTACATTTTTGATTCCTGTCACACAGCATGTACTTTGGAAACTAAATTTATTTGACTAGCAAGGAAAATGCTGAAGCTGGAATTCTCAACCTCACGGCAGAAAATTTCCTGTTTACTGTAGTTGTCTAGTGTAATACCCACTTTTTCCCAGTGGTGGTGCTAAAGGTTTATATTGAAATTCCCACATCATCTGCTACTTCTGTGGCATTTGCTAGATGGACAAGTGGATTAAGAAGACTTGTTCTGAAAGGGCAGAATTATAATGCATTTTATTTGAAACATTTCCTTTATTCTATTTTTTTTTTTAATTTATAGGAACATTAGATTTTGGACAGGGAGGGTGAAGGACATGCTTTGTTGTTCCGTGTGTACTTTCATCTAGAAATCAAGCTATTTCCATGAACCTGAATCACAAATTACTTGAATAATACAGGGATATAATTTAATAACATTTTGATGTTGCTTTTGTCTAACAATTCTGTGTATTTCTTAAATTGCTTACCAGCTGGTAATTGGCATGGGGGAAAAATCCATTACTCTCACAGTTTCTGTTGTTTAATTTGTTATAATGCTGTGACACTAAATGAAATTAGTATTTAATGGAGAATTTCAGATTAAAAGGAGGGACAGGTGAGCATTGTTGAATAAAAAAATGATTCAAACCTTCAAATCCTGGAGAAATACAGTAGTTGGACAAACTTTAAATAAAAACAGCATTTTTCCTTACTAGATCAGGGCAAGCATATTTTTGTGGTCCAGGACTTAGAATACACAGTCACAGATAAAAAGGGATTTTAGAGGTCTTCTAGTACAACTCACTGTTCAAACAGGACTCTCTTCTATTCCAGACAAATAGCTGGCTAATGTCTTCTTAAAAAACCTCCAATGATGGAGCACCACAACTTCTGGAGGAAATTGTTCTCACGGTCAGGAAATTTCTCCTTAATTCTAGGTTGGATTTCTCTTTGATAATCTTCTACCCATTACTTCTTGTCCTGCTTTGGAGTATAGAGAGTCTCTGATCTAACTCACCCAATTTCATATGGCTTATCCCCCATTTTACTTGGAGATATCAAGTACTGAACCTGAGACCTTCTACAAGCAAAACAGCTCATTTACCACTAATGATTAGTCCACCTTGTCCAAGAACTCGTAGGATTCAGCATCTTTATTTTATTTATTTTTTTACATTTATATACCGCCCCATTCCGAAGACTCGGGGCGGTTTACAGCTTATAAGCAAT
>JANHFL010002917.1:52164-63236 GCA_032468155.1 Oxyrhabdium leporinum | reverse complement strand
CCATGAGAAAGTATTTCTATGTATAATTATGTGGCAGCCTGCAGAGGCCTCAGTATCATGCTTCCAAGGCTGACACCGATCACAATTGAGCCCAAAATTTATGTTGTTAAATGAGACATTTCTTAAGTAAGTTTTGTCGCATTTCTAGCCACAGTTGTTATCTGAATAACTGCAGTTGTTAAGTTAGCAGCACGGTTGTTGAGTGAATCTGGCTTCCCCATTGACTTTGTTTGTCAGAAGGTCGCCAAAGGTGATCGCATGACCCCAGGATACTGCAACCGTCATAAATATGAGTAAGTTGCCAAGTGTGAATTTTGATCACATGACCACAGGGATGCTGCAACGGTTGTAAGTGTGAAAAATGATGATGTTGCTTTTTTCAGTGCATCTGTAACTTTGAACGGTCACTAAATGAACTGTTGTAAATTGAGGACTATCTGTATTTGGAACAGCTTATATCCTGCGACGATAACTGTAACACCATCCAACAACAACATCTGCTTGTCCTAGGTCCTTGGGAAGGACTTGATGAGTGTCTAAAAATGCCAGATCCAGTCTAAACATCCGGCTGACTGTGTGACCAACCATAATATTGTTGTAGTGGGAGATGCTAGGATTGAGGAAAAACAATTGGGGGAAAATTACAAAATACTGGGACTTGCAGTTGAATGTTTATGGAAAAAGAAATCCATTGTTTTATCAATCATGACTGGAGCCCTAGGAGCAGTAACTAAAGGAGTCCCCTGATATATGGAAATACTGAATTTATTGAACCTGAACACCCTAAATTTTACACACAAAAAAGCATCCTGCTTTGAACTGCCTATATTCCTAGATGCTACCTTAATAATTCTTAGGTTCTTGGTTGGGACTTGAATTATTAAGTTTCTACCAGTCTTAGATTGTGAATCTAACTATAGATTATCCTCACACAACAATAATAAATTTCTTGGGTTCTCCGAGTTTGATTGTTTTCCTGCAGATGTTTCATTATCAGGCTAGGTAACAATTCAACCCAGAGCTACATTTATATTTTACTATCGGAATAATTCCTTAGATTTATACAGGTGCCAAATCAAAAGACTTAAGGCAGTGTACAGAGTGAAAAACACCATAAAACACAAAGCCAAAGCCAAATATGCAAATACAGTGCATTAGGGAAAAATACAATATAAATGATAAACAATGTCCTGATCCAAATTAATTTATTTTTCATTTCCCTCTTCTCTTCCCCTACAGGAAAAACTGATAAAATCAGTTTTTCAGCTGTGGCCATTAAGGAATACAGTTTGTCTTCCAGTGAAGAATAAATGGAAACTGTAGTTCTTGAATGGGATAAAGGGTCATGTGAACAATGAGCCACCCTCTTGAATCTCCAAAGGAAACATGAAGCTGTTTGATCAGTGATGCAATTGTCTAACAACATTTTGATGGCCTTTCCCCCATAAATGGAAATGATTTGCACATAGCAAGCAAATGTATAAAAAAAACAAGACCAAACAATCCAGGCTAGAATAGTAATAGCATTTAGCAATAGCACTTAGATTTATATACTGCTTTACAGTGCTTTATGGCCCTCTCTAAGCATTTACAGAGTCACCATATTGCCTCCAACAATTTGGGTTCTCATTTTACCCACCTTGGAAGGATGGAAGGCTGAGTCAACCTTGAGCCTGGTGAGAGTTGAACTGCCAAATTGCAGACAGCCAGCAATCAGCAGAAGTAGCCTGCAGTACTCCACTCTAACCACTGCACCACCATGGCTCATGCTTTTCATGTTGGTCTTCAGAGTGCCCATGTGTTTTGATTTTGAAGAACTTTCAGGAAGAATGTACACCAAGCCTAAAGATGTTAGGCATCAAATATTCTGCCTCTTAGTTCTTTACCATCATCTTGATTAGTGCAAGCAAACTAAAAACAAGAGAGATGAAATTTGGAGCAAACTCAGAAAAAAAGTTCAAATTCCTAAGCAGAAGTAATGAGATTTGGCATCATCTTGCAGTGATAAATGAGCCTTTGCAGAAGTGAAAGGTTACCTGTGGGTGTGTAAACTTCAAGAGGTTTTGGAGCTAAGGGCTTATGCCTGGGTTTAGATGAAACTGGAAGGGTATCAGATATAAACTCTATGAGGATCACAGATGGTCTTTCTATCTATGTATCATTGTGAGATTTATTATGTGTGTTCTCTGTTTTTTATACTAACCCACTCTTCTCTCTGTTTCAAAGGAAATGGAATTCTTTGCCATCTGGAAAGCTGTGTGAAGTCGGCTTGTAAGGAAATTTTTTAATTGGAGGAGAACACGTATTTTAGGGTCCTCCACAGGATGCAGGATGTGGTGCTAAGATTCACTTGAGGGTTTGTTTTTTCTTCAAAAAACAAAAAGCTGGAGAAGAATGTTAAATTTATTGGCTGTTTTTTGAACCCATTCTAATTTGGATTAAATGTATTATATTTAACAAAACAATAATAAATAATAAAATAACAGCAACAATAATGACAGCATATACTTTTTAATACAACAGTCCTTCTAGCAATAATCTGGCTGTGATGGGAATCAGAAATCAAATGCAGAAAAGAATGCTAAAGATCTTCCTTAGAGATCGGATCAGAAGTGAGGAAATTCAGTGGTGGATTTTAAAAGATGTCATAAAAAAAATAGCATGAAAGCATGAAAACAGAAATATAAATAAGAGCACAGCACATTGTATTTCTGCCTGACAATGAAAAATGATATGCTAGCAACCTTATAATCACACATGCCCATTTCAGAGGTAGAGATGGACTGTGAAAAGATCTGGGGTCCCCCTTGGAACAACCAAAGTGAAAATCAAACGAAATATCTGATGAAACAATCACTTGGGATATCAACCAAAGTTGAATACAATGCTGAAGTGATAAAGTCAAAAAATGAATATTGTGTTTGGTATAATATATATGTATAATGAGTATCATGTTATGATGCTGTATTAGGAGTGGGGAGACCTAGTCTTTCATATCCCTTAGGCATATGAGATTGATTATGGGACAGTTAGTCTCTCAGACTAAACTAGAAAGTAAAAAAAAATCTATATACTAATTAACACTGGACCAGCATGGTAGATTATGGTCACAAACACACACTTGATTTTAGCCAAAAGACTGAGAAGTGATCGAATAGGAGCCAGTGAAGAGCCCTTCATCTTGTAGAAGATTGACTTGGCCTGAAAGTATTTATAAAATATATTTTGACCTTACGGTACCATATGGAAGGAGATGCTAACATTTCCCCCCCCCCTCTTATATATCTTTCTATCACTTTGCAACTTCCTTATAGGAAGGAGCATCCATGTTATATCTTAATTTAATGGAAGCGTGAGAATTCAGAGAAGCGGCAGTTGGCTGGAGAGGTGATTATTCAAGAGAAGCCAGACATTCATATACATGTCTTGGCTGTCTTCTAACCAATTTGTGTGCTGGGAGCCAGATTGCTATCAACCCATATATTTCTACGTTTTTTTATTCCTTGACAAACTGAAGATTGTTCAAAAATAAATTGCAGAGGAACATTTTGACACACATTACAATATAGGCATTACCCTAATATTCATTGCAGCTACATCCTCTATATTATTACTCTGCTCTGAGCCTTACACAAGTCAATTATTATTCTCCCAATAAAGGCACAGACATTTGCTTCCCTATTCTGTCTCTGTTGTTTCTGTAAGAAAACAAAAGGCATATACAAGGAATATTTTGATTTATTCAGTTATCTGTCCAGCATTGCTTTGGCAAGGAAAATATTTTAACTTAAACAAAAATACATGTAAGGATAGAAATTATATTTAATTCTTATGTAATTTTATCAGATGTTCTCTGTATAACATTTTGCAAGAAGGTGGTATAAAAACTCTATAAATAAATGCACAAATAAATAAATTTTCAAGAATATCTTCAAAGTCTCAACATCTAGATTTTTTAAAGGAAAAATGGGAGCATTTCAAGAAGCAACATCACTCTAACATTTTGTGTTTTTTCTGTGCTTGTACATAAATATAGGATAGACAAAGTCATATCATCCTGTGTTTGGAATGGAATGCAATATTTCCCCCAGCAACAGGTATTTTTTTTATTTTCATTCAATGATTCTGTATTTTTAGAGTGTGTTTCATAGTGCAAAGGGAATACTCCCGTCCATCTGCCTGGGAGAAGCAGGAATTTATGGAATAATACTATTAAAAATGAGAACTAATACGAAAAATAAAAGTGCAGGATAGAAGAAAAAATAGAAAAGGAAGAGAAAACAAGAACATAATAAAGAAAAAAGAAATACATAAAGAAATGACTTCCTCCTTCATAACTATAAGCATAAATAATTTTAGAAACTTATCATCTGTTCTTAAAATACAACAAATAATCTCTTCTCATATCTCATTTCTTATCTAACAACAATTTTTTAAGCCTTGTTATTCAGCCCTGTTCACCCATATTCTATTAAGGATTGCCAGAGATAATAACATATCTATTTTAACCTTAATCAAATAAACTTTATATTCCTTCCCCTTATTTTTAAAAATCTTGATCCTTAATTCCTTCAGATAATGTCCTAGAACTTGTCTTCTTATTCTTCAAAACTTTAACAAGTCTCTTTGTAAATCCAATATTTATTCAGGTCACTCTTTTGGTTTTGTTAAGTCATCAGTCAGTTTCATTCCATATATTTCTAGTGTAGCATTGCCTAGCACATTATGTGTAAATCCACTTTCAAATAAGTCTCAATTCTATCTGGTAAAACTTGCTCATCTTCTACATCATCTTCCAAACACAATAAATTCACAATGGCAGACATTTCTAATTTTAACTTCTGAATCCCTTGTTCACAAATAAAGTTCACAAGTATGTAGAACGTTAATGTATTTTGCTCCATTCTGTATTAGTAAATCAAATTTAAAGGTTTTTCTCCTTTAATTGTAACCTTTATTACCTTATGGTTTCCTTTGCTATCCAACTTTCAAAATCCCATTTTATCACGCACACATATATGCATATTTTGGAAAGTTACAAATGGTCTAAAAATTCAAATATATTTTAAATAAAATGTTAACATTAATTATACGAATCCTTCCCATGGGAAAATACTGTTGTCTTGAATAGTCAAGGATATATTTCTGGTTAAGCATCAATATCTCCTTCAAAATGTTTAAATTAATCCAGCAGCTGAAAAACTGAGCTATTAAAGTCTAGTATTAAGTGACAAGCCCCAGCTTTGGTAGTTGAGGCCAAAGATCCCTGAAAACTGAGGTCAGTCCATCATCTTTTTAAAATATATATATATCAATTTTGTTTGATCAACACAGGGTGTTCAATAAACTAATGTACATGCATGTGACCTATATTGGAAACAGTTGGATTGATTAAAACAGGGCAGTATTCTGACTGAGGAGCAGCAGGATGTAGAGAGAGGAACTCAATGTGAGCCCAAATAATTACATTTTGCCATCTAATTGGGAAATATACCAGCACTATGTCCTCCTGGTCAATGGGAGAAGGCCACAATATTCTTGAAAGTGGCATTTATGGTCCTTACTTTGGCATTCAGTTGAGTCATTAGACACAGATTATGGTGAAAGTTGAAGCATTCTGCTGTGAATGGGTGATTATTTTTGTCTTCTGTTCAATCTTATCCAATTCTTAGAGACCATCTGGATAAATCCTTGCAATTGTCTTGGCAAGATTAAAAGATTTAAACTTCCATCTTAAACTGTTTCAAGTGTGACCTGGAGCTTCTAACGCTGAAAACGGTAATATATTCTAGCAGAGAGACCGAGGCCCTGCCATGGGGTCAACTAATAGTTGGAAGTTTGACTTCAGTGGCCCCTATTCTTCAATACTTCTCAACTTAGTGAAGTAGGGGCAGATTAGATCTCTTCCTAGTGTTTATTTTCTGAAATACACTCACATGGCGCACATGCTCCGTGATTGTGATGGGATGTTATTCAGATTCCCAGGAGGGAGGGAGTGCATTCCAGAGAAGCAACCAACAATGCAGTTTGGGTAGTTGTGTGAGAGAAAGAGGCTGAAGACGGCTCCTCCCTAATAGTTCCCAGAGTATATATTTTACAGTACAAATAATTGCTTTTTTTTGGCACAATTCCTTTCTATAGATGAGGAACAATTAAGAAATCTGCTTAGAAGAATTGCAACATGTCTTTTTCAGTTTTTGGAGCCTGACAATGATTCTCTTCTTGATATTATATGGCCAGCTAGGTGTTGGGTTTTGCCTATCTTCATAATATATTTCTTTAAATAATCTGCTTCAGTAATCATTGCTCCAGCCAATGATTGTTTCCTCTGAAAACAATATATTTCTGGTTGGGTTCTTAATGGTGTTGCAGGAGATTGAACTGAATTCCCTAAAGAAGCCAAAATCAAAGTGCAATGCTAAAATTGGAAACTAGGACAATTAAAGACCCCATCTTCATATGGACGTAACAACTTTGTTACAGAAAGCTTATAGTGTCTCTCCTTCCATAAGCAGTTTCTCAGTAATTTAACAATCTCTTTAACATGTTTAAAGGGGATTAACATAGGAACACTGTGCCTTCATATTCTCTTGGTGTAGCCATTCTCTCTACTAATTAAAGTTACTTGAAGAAAGCATTTGTCTTCATCTTGCAGAGGGAAAAATGATTCTCAATTATTGCAAAACATAGGTTATGCTGTTTTCAAGAAAGTGAGTCATAAATGTAGATTCATGATACAAGAGAATGTCTTGCATCAATGTCTTGCATCAAATTAGGTCTCCCAGATGAACTGTATGTTCACAAGAATAAACGTACCTACGCACGCATGCAGCCCCCCCTCAAGTGTCATCCTAGAATCAACACGTTGACCCTTCGAGCTCCCCTTATAAAATCTGATGTGATACCCCTTTTCTTTGCAGCCTTCCGCTAAAAGCAAACTGCTTTGATTTTAGGAATAAATATTTCTTCTTTCCTCACAACTGTCTGGATCTCATTTTTATTTATTCTTGTGCAAGCCCATCTCGAGGTGGAACCCCAAATTATTCTTCTGATACCACCTATAAACTACAGGGATTTCTAGCTTGTCAGGGTTATGTGCTAATTATCCTTAGAGAAGTAGAATAGAGCAACTTACTTGAGTAAGTAAATAACTTGATTTGACTAAGGCATGGTTGTCAAACTCACATCGTCACAGAAGCGTCATCTGACGTAGCAGGACTTTTCCTCCTTTGCTAAACTGGGCGTGGCCAGCACGTGATGCATCTGGCCCATGGGCCTGGAGTTTGACAGCTCTGGGGTAACTTTAGGTGTTGGGAAAGGTAACATGTTTCTTCCTTCTTTATCTCAAACACTAGTCAAATTATTTCCTGGTCTATTATTTCATAGAAGCTATTTAGAAATGAAACAAAGAATCTATTTTAGCTTCACCCCAGGTTGCATTTCTTGCTCACATTAAAATATCACAAGGATATTTAACCCAGGAACTTTTTCTATATTTGCTTTTCATTTTTTAAATAATGTTTTAACTATTGCTTTTTGATGAAACTTATTATCCCACTTGAAAGTTTTTTTCACATTGTGCAACGTGACTTGATATAAAATCAGATACGTGAATGTTTAAACTGTCACCATATATGGAAGAAGAACAGTGGGAATAGTATGTCTTATGTTGCTTTCTTATTATACTTTCTTATTAAGTTGCTTCTGTTAATCTTGTGAAACTGTTAGCTGACAACATTCAAAATGTACCTTCTGTTCTATTAAAAAGCCAATCCTTACAAATTTCAATATAAAATCACAAAAATTGCATCCAGTTTATAATGCATCTTAGCTTGTCTTTGTTTCTGCGTTAATTTAACGTATTATTCCAATGGATAGTTTATCATATAAAATACAGTTATCAACTGTGCAATAA
Organism: Oxyrhabdium leporinum; assembly: GCA_032468155.1. Lineage (NCBI taxonomy): Eukaryota > Metazoa > Chordata > Lepidosauria > Squamata > Cyclocoridae > Oxyrhabdium > Oxyrhabdium leporinum. The sequence continues at coordinate 55,321 of JANHFL010002917.1, read as the reverse complement.
AACAGGAAACAGTTACAAACACAATTCAACATTATACAAATCAACTTAGCCACAAATTAATAATTGTATTAGCCCTTAAGAAAATCTTGATTCTTGTTTACAGTGTTCGGCTGTGGTCTAAGCATAAAAACTGCCAATCTTTAAAGGAAAACTGTCCTCAGAATTTCAATTAGAATTAAATTTTATGGGAGTCTGACCCAAATACTTTCCTTTTCAGAGGATATTCTAAGTGTTGGATACATGGAGCAGAATATGTTGGGCAACGAAGAAGGTAGTGAGGCATGTTCTCTTAATGGCCATCCTGACATGGCAGGCCTAGGAATGTGATATTTAAGGCAAATAGACAATCCTATTTCCATAACCTTCTTAATGTTGATCTGAAGGCAGAGACTGCAATAATATCAGATATTAATCTCATTCAACCACTTTGAATGCATACATTGAGAGAAATGTTGAAAATGTTACATTGAAAGAAAATACTTTGAGAAGTTGAGCCAGAATATGGGAATTGTCAGATAAAGTCTAGAATATAAGAAACGTTTGAAAAAAGTATGGAATGGTTAATGCCAAAATAGCAACTTGATGCGGATGGACAGGATTCTGGTTTGCTTTTTAAACAAATAAAAAAGAAATCCATCAACCAATATTCAGATTTTCTCCTCTTTCTGCTGTTCAGAGTTCTCCAAAAGGGCTTCTTTTCATAAATGACTCCTGGGCTCCCCAAAAGATCATGTATGGTCATACATGGACATTCAAACAAGCAGCCCCCTCAAAGAGGATGTTCGAATCAGAAGAGTACATCTCACAATCATAGAATGATAGGGCTGTAAGGGACCTTGGAGGTCTTCTAGTCCAATACCTTTGCCCAAGGCAGGAGTCCTTAAGCCATCTTGAACCAATGATTGTCCAATCTTTTCCTTCCTGATAAGAGGAAATCAGTCAGTCTGCCCTCTGAGTTATTTTTTAAAATCAGAAATATACTAATACCTCTCAAACTTCTTATATTATTCATCCCGTAGCAAGGTCTAGTAGGAACACCAAAGGACTAAGGGAGAGGGCGGTCATTCCAAATGAGAAATCTGGGAGGATATTCACGATCATTTCCTACATACCCAGCTTGCTTTCTTGACCCTGCTAATGACAGCAGTTTGACTTAGAAATGAAACCATTCATTTATAGAGGTTAATCTGATCCAGCTCCAACTGCCACCCACCTCCAGTCCTACCCTGCTTAAAAAAAGATTCACTTCTTCATTTGAAGATTTCCTTCCCCCAAGTCTGTATAGGGTGGACATCTACTTGTGGCATCAGCTACCCAGGCCCCAAGTCTGTATAGGGTGGACATCTACTTGTGGCATCAGCTACCCAGGCCCTGAAAAATTAAGCTCAGCTGTTAATGGAAGATGAATTAATTGGATAACTTGCAGGGGGAAAAATAGGTCCAATGCTCCTATTTTAAAGGGACCGTTGAAATCATCTACTCCCAGGGTTAATTTTGATTGCCTTGGATTAGAGTGATGGGGCAAGGACCCTAATGACACATCATTGCATTGAATGAGTGTAGTGCTGCCTGCGATTTTTCTTTCCAAATGAGGCATTTTGTGCTCTGCATTACGTTCATTCATTTCCCTTGTCACAAAAGAATATCTGCTCCAACTAAATTGTTTCATCTCGATAATTAGGCAGGAGCCTGACAAAGGCTGGTTTCCATGCAAATTGAGGTTGGTGGCTTGCTTTCAACCTCTATTTAAAAAATAAATAAATTTCCATTTAATATTTATGTGGAGAAAACTGTCAGCCTCTTGCTAGATTATTCTCTATTTAATACAAACACTTTCCTTTTTTAGCTCATCCTGGAAAAAACTACACTACAGACAGGAGAAGGAGAAAGAGAAATAATGTTTATTGCTCTTGTAAAAAAATCCAGTATTGAACCTGGTCAGATATTAAGAAATGTTCATTTAATAATGAACTTGCAAAATTTAATAAGTAAATTTGGTATATTTTATTTTTTCAAGGAGTGTTGATCCAACATGCACGTTCACTGTATTTTTTAAAATATTTTTTTTCTCTTTTGCTTTTGGTATGACGTGTCCTTCTCTCATCATTCCAATCAGTGGCAATCAGAATTAATCCTTGGAGAAGATGATTTCATCTGTCCCTTCAAAACAGGAGCACTGGAGCGCTACTTTTCCCCTGGAAGTTATTCAATTAATTCATCTTCCATTAACAGCATAATTATAATTTTCCATATTTCTAAGATTTGCATGAGAGAGGCAAAGGCTGGACTTTGTATAACAGATAGTTCTTGAGTTACGTTCTCAAGGGCTATCTCAATTGAGTCCGGCATTTATGTTGCTAAGTGAAACATTCGTTAAGTGAGTTTTGTCCCACGTTACGACCTTTCTTGCAACAGTTTTTAAGTGAATCATTGCAGTTGTTAAATAAATAACACGGTTGTTAAGTGAATCTGGCTTCCCCATTGACTTTGCTTGTCAGAAGGTTGAAAAAGCTAATCACCTGATCCTAGGCCACTGCAACCAAATACGAACCAAAAGTTTCTGAATTTTGATCATGTGACCATGAGGCTAATGCAAGAGTTGTAAAAGTGATAAATGGCCACAAGTCATTTTTTTCAAGGCCGTTGTAACTTTGAATGGTCAGTAAATGAACTGTTGCAAGTCGAGGACTATCTGTAGTGAAAGGGACCCACAAGTTCTCACTGTTGCCATAATGTTTCCTGTTTTGATCAGCCTTTATGGAAAACATGAATTTAGAGGAGTTTGTGATGACACTAATTTGCACGGATTCAACCAGCACTCAGATACAGGTAGTCCTCGACTTATGACCACAATTGAGCCCCAAAATTTCTGTTGTTAAGTCAGACATTTTTAATTGAGTTTTGTCCCATTTTACAACCTTTCTTGCCACAGTTGTTAAGTGAATCCTTGCAGGTGATAAGTCAATAACCCAGTTGTTAAGTGAATCTGGCTTCCCCATTGACTTTGCTTGTCAGAAGGTCACAAAAGGCCATCACACGACTGTCAGCCTTGAACACTACCTTGGGCCCCTCAAGGCTGACAGCTGCATATATCTTAGAGGAGTAGGACGGGGGGATGGGTTGTAGTTGTAGAAACGTTATCTAGGTATGAAGATGA
>JANHFL010002917.1:7212-19662 GCA_032468155.1 Oxyrhabdium leporinum | reverse complement strand
CCAGGAGTCCCCATGTGCCCAGTGATCTAGGGCTGGTGGGTGAGTAGGGAAAGGGTTGCTGCTGGCTTGAAAAGCAGCTGTGTGAATTCACAACTCAAGAAGTTTGTGAATTCTCCTTCAGGCTTAAAAGACCTTTAGCCCTGTAACCCCAAATAATTCAAAAAAGTTCTTCCGCCTGCTTCCAATGTCTCTCAATGCCCATCTTGGGGGTTTTAGTTGCAGTCTTAATTGGTGCAGTTCTGAGTCTGGTTTATTATGTGGTCATCTGAAACATAAGATCAGGAGTTATTTTGAAGGAAATCGTGTTTGTTTTATTCTTTTTTTTAATGGCCTATTTTAAGTAATCTGAAGCTGCTGTTGTAATGAAGTTAGGCAAATGGCAAGAAAGTTTGCTTTTTTTCCCCTTTGTGGGGTGGTGGTCTTATTAAGTAAATAGATTCCTTGGGTTGAGCAAGTACAGCTTAGGAAGGACACAGGACTATCTAGTCATGACCACCCAGTCACATGACCACCTAGCCACGCCCACAGAACTGGCAGTAAAAAAAATTGGATTCCACCACTGATAAACATGGACCGGTTGCCAAGGACCTAAAATAGTCATGTGACTGTAGGGGTGATGGTGGCCATCAGAACCTCACAACAGTTTGTAAGTACTTTTTGAAGGGTACTTAGTTACCGGTGGCAAGTTGAGGATTACCTATAAATGTATCCCTCCTGTTTCAAAAATTTAAAATTCTATGTTGCCTATTAAAACAATGGCTAAGCACTGTATAAAATAAAAGAGAATAAAAATGTGAAATGATTTTGTAAAATGAAAAAAAAATGATTTTGTATAAAATAGTTTCATATATTATGGAGTGATATAAGCATCCACATATCAATCTTTATAAGAACAATGCAAGTTCTCATATCAGTGAACAAAGAAATATATATATATCCTTAAGGATCATCAAAAAACATAGGCACAGAGGAAAATTCACACATGAAAGAGCAGAGCCATTCAGAGGGAAAGGTGAAGAGCCAAGAAAACAGAATGTGGTGCCACAAATAATGAAGTATGATTTTTTTTCACAACTAGCACTTGATAATGGCTAGAAAACTGCAGCTGGTCCATGTCAGCACATCTCATAAATGGTGCTTCCTGGAAATGCTTTATCACCTTCATGTTGAAATAGCTACATGGGTTGCTGGTTATTTTTTAAAACAGGTTCAGATGATCACAACAGTCCTGGACACATTGGGTGCAGATCAGATAGCAATAACAATTGCACTTAGACTTATATACCGCTTCACAGTGCTTTTACAGCCTGCTCTAAGCAGTTTACAGAGTCAGCATATTGCCCCCAACAATCTGGGTCCTCATTTTACCAACCTCGACAGGATGGAAGGCTGAGTCAACTTTGAGGTGATAAGAATTGAACTCCTGGCAGTGGGCAGAATTAGCCTGCAATACTGCATTCTAACCATAGCCGTAGTTGCAGTTAGGTCCATTACAGAGCAAGCTGTATTTAAAATTGAGGCTAGACTCTTTCTCATTATGTTTTAGGAAAGGGACTAAGGTTTATAGAGTTTTACGTTGTCTGTGCTGTGGACTATATGAAGGCTTCTGTCTGTCTAGCTGTCAAGTTATCGATCCATCAAGTGTGAAATGACTTAGATATCCTTCAATGAAATCATTCATCTTTATGAGTGAGGTGGAGAGATAAGTCTATTCAGCTCAACACAACTGAGGTGTCAGGTCCTATTGTGTCAGTGTGGGCAGCTTGAACATTGCTTGCAAACCTTTGATGTGTGAAATTTTGAGTGAGTTATCTGAGGAGACAAGCAAGACCATCTCTGCAGTGGTTGCCAAAAGAGGATGTTGCATCTGGATGGCTTCAGGATTGCCTGCAGTACTGAAGATACCTAGCCTGGATAAACTTTGGCATACACCATGAGGGCTACAGGATGGCTGCCTTCAGGTCACCCTGTAACCGTACAGCTTTTGTTGAAAAAAAGGTGAAATACTTGGGGGCTATGTTGACAAATACAAATATAAAATTGTTTGAAAATAATTATGTGCCTCTTTGGAGGGATATTAAAAAGGACTTACAAAGATGGGACAAACTGCATTTATCACTATTGGGTAGAATTTCAGTAATTAAGATTAACATCTTACCAAAGATGCTTTTTTTTATTCCAGATATTATCAATACTTGCAACTGATAATCCATTTAACTAATGACAGAGGGATATTTCCAAGTTTGGAATTAGATACAAGCTACTGCAAAATGCTAAGGAAAGAGGGAGTTTGGGTTTACCAGATTTGAAATTGTATTTTGATGCATGCTCTCTGACCTGGTTAAAAGAGTAGGTGAACCTCCAGAATAAGAGGTTAGTTGATTTAGAAGGTCATGATTTAAGGTTATCTATGGTATGATAAACTTAAAGTTAATGTTGATTTCAATATTCACTTTGCTAGACTTGCCATACTAAGAGTTTGGAATAAATATAAACCAAGTTTCTCCATGAAGTTGTCTCTTTGGGTGTCCCCCCAGGAAGCCTTTTTTACATATCAACAACTGAAAGAAAGATTTAAACCAAATAAAAAGATGTATGGGTTTGATTTTGTTAAAAATGAATTGGAAATCTTACTGCGTGGTAGTGAGGAACATATTATTGCTAAGATTTATAAAAATATTACTGAAATTGAATTTGGAAAGTGAATATGTAAAACATTGTATGATTCAGTGGGCAAGGAACTTTGGATATAATGTGATGCTTGAACAATGGGAAAATACGTGGAAAGGTTTAAAATTTACACTAAAGTATAATTTAAAAGAAAATTTCTGTAAGATGATATATCGCTAATATTTAACACTGGATAAGTTATCTAGAATGTATAAAGGGATTTCAAATAAATGTTGGAAATGTAAAAGCAAAGAAGGGATGTTTTATAATTTATGCTGGTCATGTGACAAAGCAAAAAGAAGTAAGATTCATATTTTAATACAGAAAATTCTTAAAATGAAGATAAAGATGATACCAGAAACTTTTCTTTGGGGTTTAATGGAAAAAGACTTGGGGAAAAAAACATGAAACTTTGATCTTATATATGTTGACAGCAGCAAGACTACTGTCTGTAAACACAAATATGGAAGGATATTTCAATTCCCATCATGGACGAATGGCTACAGAAGTTGATAGAGTTGGCAGAGATGGCTAAATCAACCATTGTGATCAAAAATATATATATATAAAGTACATGGAGACCGCTTCTAGACTTTGTGTTTGAGGTGGGAAAAAAATGAAACTTTGATTTTGGGTTTTACTGATTAGACTCATTTGTTTTTTATAGAAATGGCTAGTTTATATTATTATTGAAAAGTAAAAAGCTGAGGTTCGATGTTAATGTTTTATTTTACTGCAACGGAGGGAGTCGGAAGTCAACACTTTTTTTTCTTTTCTCCCTCTCTCCCCCCCCCCTTTCTCTTTCCCCTTCTTCCCCTCACTGTGTCTTCCTATTTGCTTTCGGATTTTTGTATTTTATTCTATAATCTAATAAAATGCTTAAAGAGAAACAAAGGCTTCTGGCATGAAAGTACTTCAGGAAAAGCCCCTCAATTTTATCCTGCAGCAATTTCTGCAGAAGACTCCAGTCTTCCCACAGTGGAGTCTGAAGCAAAGTGAGGAAAAGCAACAGGGTTCCTCCCCTGCCCTCTTAGAAAGGAAGTGAACCTCAGATTTCATAAGAGTCTTCAAGGGGATGTTTCATTTCATCTTCATCAAATCAAAGTATCCTTTGAAGCTTCCTACTATCCATATGCATATCTATCTTTGTTAATGGTCAAATTCAGAGTCCGTCCCCCCTCCCCAGTTTTAGATAATATAAAACGTTGAAATAAAATAAGATAAATGAAATGAAAAAGATAAATGGCCAAAACCAGGTGAAACTTTCTTGGAATGGTGAGAATATTACGGTAGCAATAAGGCTCAATGAAAAGACCGTCATAAAAGAGGATTAATAGTTACTGTTAAAATGAAACTTCGAGCAGGTTTAATGACGTTCCTAGTGGGATTCTAAAAGGCGAAGAAATGCAGATGAGCACCCCTCCCCTCCCCAGAGTCGGAGACAGTTGGGTAGGGGAAACCTTTACTTTTACCTTTATGGTGGTATCTTATCAAACTTTGCTGACTATTAAACAAAACTTGGCATCTGTATAAGAGAGTTCATTACTCTGATCAGTTAAAAGATAACTGAGTTAAAAAGAATTACTACAGCTCAGATATTGAAGGTGTGATAAATTTGTGTCACAGATTGTGATAGGATTGTAAAATGTCAGGCGCAAACAGTCAGATCCATGTGTGAAGTGTTCGGTTAGCTATTTTATTGCTCAAGGGGGTTGGGCTTTGAGCTTTTGTGCCTACCTAGAGATTCTAGACTTAATTCCCTGCTTGACTCCTCCCCCTGGCTCTGCCCATTTGTCTCTGACATCAAAAGCAGATGGGTCTTTGTTTCAATGGTTCCTAACTTACAAAGTCATTCAGTATATGAGATTTTCTGGATTCTCCTTTCCAGAGCCACAGTCTGCAGGGTGATACAATATAAGAGTGTCAAAGCTGTTTAGAATTTTGATATGGTGATCAGATTAAGGTATCTCACAGGGTTTTGACTGGTAATTGAGTTACCTAAAGAGACATCAGTATGAATGAGGCTCTGCTCAATTTGATGCTCCATATTACAACTTCATTATGTGAAGTACTTCCTGACCATGTCATATCCCATTGTTATTGTGCATGAGCCACGGTGAAGATGTTACTCCTCCAACCTTTTTCTTCTTCTTTCTATTTCAAGATAAAGAAGTCAGCTGACAGCCATGGGACTAAGCCTACCTTAACATATTAACTCATGACTGACTTCAACTTTATGTAGTTCTACTTCCATATGGAGAACAGCACTAGAACCATACCAAAATACTTGAAGAATATTTGTTAGGAACCAGGAATGAACAGCTTCGGTCGCTGAGAAGTTGAAATTTAACACCAGAGAGGACTACTTCAAGGAGCTGCACACTAAGTTTTCCTGAAAAGAATTTTATTGCGGCAAGAACCGTGAAAGGCCTGGAAAGCTGAGGCAGATATAAATAAATTTTGCATCATATTATCCCTTCACGCTTTCTTCCTGTTACCTGGAAGATTAGTCCAAGATCTTTAAAGCAGTTTACTTTTTCTAAACCAGGGGTGTCAAACTGGATCCAGCCCGGGGGTTGCTTAGATCAGACCTGTGGGGCTTCCCTGGAAACATCAAAGGACGGCCGGTGGTGCCTCTGCCAGTGAAAACAGAGCTCGGGAGGGCTGTGCTGGGTGTTTGACCTCTGGTGTCTAGGACTCTGGACAGCTTGCACTGCCATCCATGGGTCCTCCTTGTGGCCTGAGAGGGATGACAAGGTTCCTCTAGAGGGCAAGGATTTGGTGCTTTCCCTGATCTGCCTTCCTTTGCTGGGAACAATGGATCCCCCCTAGCCCCACCTGGACCACCACAGATGCCCCAGACACGACTGATGTCGAGCTGGCTATGCCCACCCTGGCCACACCCACTCCACCCTCCGAGATCAAACAGAACCCTGATGTGGTCCTCAATGAAATTGAGTTTGACAACCTTGTTCTAAACTATGCTCATTTTGCAACCAATTTAGTTTCCCTGACCTTTTAGTGCATGCCATGCTTTTGATTTAATCATAATTAATCTCAAAAGATCGGTTGTCACATTAGTAGACAAGACCATGGAGGTTCTTGCATTTTAGAGAGAATTACTGCCTCATATACCAGATTAGATGTTTGACAGTGTAAACGAGCAGTAAGTGAATTAATATATCAATTGAACAATAATGGAGCCATGATACAACTTTGCCTAACTCTCCCTCAACATTTTTTTTGTAAGATCTGCTCCTTGGACATTGGAGCAGATCCTTAGATTACTTTTCTAAGATCAAGTGGATCATATAGGTTGGCTGATCCCCCTCCCTGAAGGGAGACCTTAATTGAAAGGAAAACACATACACAGTCACATCCATGTTTATTAATGGCTTTTTAAAAGGATGTTTTGTTTACCCACAAAATCTTCAAAAACTTCAAATATTTACTAAGCTATCCAGAGTCATTACAAAAATAGTTAACTTCGAATATGGCATACTATCAAAACATAATTACAGCTTTATCATCACACAGCAATGCATGGTAGGGACTAAGCTGAAATCAAAGTTTGTCTCAAACCAATTCTCAGGAATAAACGAAGTTTTGCCAACTCTACCTCCTGATCCCATTATTCCTTTTTCTGACATTTCAGCTCAATCAGTCATGATCAAGACTGATTGCTTCACCTTGATTTTCTCTTTACTTCTCCATTAGGTGATTTGGTCAGTTTTTGCTCATCAATTTTGGAAGCAACCTGTTTATTTGGAAACTGTATTCCAATATTTGAGGGGCTGCCACAGAGAGGAAGGGGTCAAGCTATATTCTAAGGCACCCGAAGGCCAGACAATGAATAATGGATGGAAACTGAACAAGGAGACATTCAACCTGGAAGTAAGGAGAAATTTTCTGACAGTGAGAACAATCAACCAATGGGACAGCTTGCCTTCAGAAATTGTGGGAGCTTCATCGCTGGAAGCTTTCAAGAACAGACTGGACTGTCATGTGTCAAAAATGGTGTAGGGTCTGCTTGGGTGGGGGGTTGAGGTAGATGACCTACAAGGTACTTTCCAACTCTGTTAATCTGTATCTGAATTAATCTGTATCTGCCATGATGTCTGGTCAACAGAACCACTGATCTTGCAAATAGCAATGGCATTTAGGCTTATATATATGATCCCATAGCGCTTTGTAGCACTCTCAAGTTGGTTTACAATGTAGATGCTTTATTTGCATTTTGCCCCAACAATCTGGGTTCTCATTTCGCCAACCTCAGAAGGATGGAAGTTCGAGTCCACCTTCAGCTCCATCAGGCTCGAACTCCAGACTCTGGACAGAGTTTGCCTTCAAATGCTGAAGGTGCCAGAGTCTTCCGCCAAATCACTGTTCTAAAATCCTACCATTTCTGTGCGTGGTGCTAAGATTAATCCACTGCTCTGTTCTCCACCACCCTTCTCATTCTTATCAAGGTCTTTCTTTCCTTCTGATGCCAGGCATTTGTTTCAAAAGAACCCTTTTCTTTAATGAAGGTATCAGTATCTGTTTTCAGCACATTGTCTCCTTAGGATACGTTACTTGGAAGACAGGAACTACTTAACCAGAGTCTATTTTTCATCCTAGCACAAGCATGAAATGCTAGTAGTATTCTTTTCCTTATTCTTCCCATTGAGAGTGTATTAGGGCTCTTCTACAATACCAGCTAGCTGCACTGGATGATGTCAGGCTCCATACTTAATGGACATCGATCTATGACATTGCCTTCAATTTGCCCCCAGCCAAACACAGAACAGCTGGCATCTACGCTTACCCACCCTACTTCTGAAATGGTGCTTTTTACCTTCTTCCATCCATGTCATCTGTTTGCAGTGTCTTGTATCAAAGTAAGTTTAAATGTGAGGACTTGCCTTGCTTCTAATGGTGTCCTGAGGCTTCTGGAGGCCGGTTTTTTGTCTGGTGCCGGGTTCTTGATTTTTAGGATCATTTGCCTTTTAGCAGAAGAGTTATGACTGCTAAAGTTCTAAGCCAGAGGCATCCCTCTCACTTTACTTGCCAATCCTAGCAGCCCAGCCCAGGCTGCCCAAGCTTGGAGCCATGACAATAGGCATGTGGAATACGTATTATGGTGGAAAGGAATAGCTCGTTCCCCACTGAGTCTTCTGTTCCATGAGATTCTATGAGACTGGAAAATCATCGGGAAATTTGAGAAGCAGTGGCCCTCTAACTACCATGCCGGATCAGAAGGGTTGGATAGGTATATCTTTGACACTGTCCATTAGTCTTCCACTATTTTCTGGTGGAGGATGGAAAGGAAGGAGGTTTACTGCTGGTATGGTGGATAAGGATTAATACCTAACCCACTTCTCTATCTTTTGTGGAAAGTGGGAAGGGAGAAGTGGTTCGTTAGGCACCACTCCATGCAGGCAAGGAGAGGAAGGAAGTCTTTTGGTGCCAGTTCTCCAGTCTCCCCTCTCACTCCCACCCGTCCAGATTCCTGCCATGTTTTCTGGATCACAAGAAGTGACAACAGAAAACACATTTCCTCTCCTTAATTTGCTTTCCCCTCCTTCTGTCATCCAAAACAGGTCCAATTTAGTGATGAGGATAGGGAGACCAAGTATCTTGAGGGTCTTGATGCTCTCTGAGCTTGATTGTGAGCACTGATGATGTTACCTACTTTAGGTAATGAAACACCTGCAAGAAAACAACTGAGCTCAGAGAGCACCAAGGACCCCTCATTTCAACCCCGAAAGACATATATTCTCCTTTATTGAGACCAAGTATTTTGAGTGGTGTGGTGACCTAGTGGTGGAGCTCTCACTTCCCAATCGTTCAACCCTAGGTAGAGGCACATATTTCTCTCTCTGGGCACCCTGAGAATATATCTGCTGAAAAAAACTCCACATTGGCGACAGGAAGAGCATCTGGCCAGTAAACACTCAGCTCCATTCAGTTGCCCACCCCACAAGGGATTATGGTGTCATTAAAATAGGATAATTGAGACCAAGTATTTTCTCTTTCCTGCTTCAAGAGTGGCAGGAGAAGGACTGAGGAGAGAAGTATCAGAGAGCAGCTCTGTCGATCCAGGGAATCATCGCATTGTGGAATAAGATGGCTCATCGCAAGAGACTGGCACCCAAGGAAGTGTTCTCCACTTCCTTTTCTTCTCATGCTTCTCCAGTGGACAGCAACCATATTCAGTTTCATTGCCAAAGCAGAAGAGGGATGGGAAGTGAGAGCAGCATTTCTTTAACCTGCCATACTTTTTCCTGCCAGAACAGGTCTTAATTTCTGCCATGAGAACAGCCCTCAGTTTCATCACAACCTTTCTGCAAAGAAATGCTAGCACATCTAAGAACAATAGTTTACCTTGTGTCCTTTTGGGACTCTAGCATGAGGCATTTGGTGAAAGTTTTAAGCTGCTGCAGCTACAAGGACTTAGAAAAGATAAAGTGATTGGATATTACTTTCTTCTTTCTGTTGTGTGACAGAATTCACAATCGCCTAAGGAAAATATATATATATATTTGCAATCTGGGAGTGATAGGGTTGATTGATGAGGATAAGGAACAGCTTAGAGCTTAGACCTAAGAGGATGAACATCTGGAATTTTAGCAACCTTGAATTAATCACATGGAGAAAACGGGCATATTAGGGAGAAGAAAGCATTGGCAGAGGCCCTCTTCTTAGCTTCTGAACAAAGATATTGATGCAGAAGAGAATTGAAGTGGTTTGTTTCCAGGAACTGGGCTTGGTGAGATTTATTTCAGCGCGCAGATGGTTTCCTGCGTTTCAGCTACATGGGGATGTGTTTTTCCCCCTCTGCCACCCAAAGGACATACGATGGAGTGAACAGAACTGTCCCCTGATCACCATGTTGCTACTTGCTCACAAGATCCATGTGCCTTGAATGGAAATCAGAAAGCAGGAGAACAGGCCTCGAGATAGGGCTGTGCTTCCAAATCCCTTCCTTGGTATCTTCCAGGGTCTTTGCTTTAACTGAATTTAGGTTTCTAAAGATGTTTTGAATGGCAAAGAAACAGGCTTTAGGCTGCAGGCAAAGCAATAAGGCACCAGTATTTTAGTATTATCTTCTCATTTTTCAGAATATTGTCCTCTAATAAAGAAGCAGTAGGGGCAGCCTCTGTCTGCTCCAGGAAAGTGTACTGGTTGTAGTAGTGGCACCACAGAAGACCATTGTTATTCCAAGGAGTTTAGTGACATATTTTGATTTCTGTCAGAATAGAGCTGGAAGGGTCTTGAAGGTCTTCTAGTCTAACCCTCTGCTCAAGCAGGAGACCCTACACCAGTTCAGACTAGAAGCTGCCCAGTCTCTTGTTAAAAATCTCCAGTGATGGAGCGCCCACGACTTCTGATGGCAAGCTGTTCCACTGGTTAACTGTTCTCACCGTTAGGAAGTTTCTCCTTATTTACAGGTTGTTTCTCTCCTTGATTAGTTTCCATCCATTGTTTCTTGTCCTGCCTTCTGGTGCTTTGGAAAATACGTTGACCCCCTTTTCTTTGTGGTAGCTCCTTAAATACTGTAATACTGCTATCATGTCACCCCTAGTCCTTTTTTCCCCCCTAGACTAGCCATACCCAAATTGTCCTTCATATTAAGAAACATCTGGAAGTTTAGAGCTCGTTCTCAGCTAACCTGCTTGTTTTCTTTTTCTTTTTTTAACTCTTGTAAAAAAGTATTGAATAAAGGGAGGGAGGGGAAGACTCTTCACATAGTTGTAAAGCTTTTTCTCATCTGCGAGAGACTCAGACTTTTGGTTCTCATCCCAAACTCATGTGGTCACCCAGTCAAAGACAAGTTTTGCGGTCTTTTGATCATAGAAGTAGGGCCACGAAGTCATGATATCACAATAGAAACCCTAGGACTGGCATTTAAGCTGAACTTTTCTGACAGAAGCTAGCATTGTGTATTGGGGCAGTTGGCAGGCTTTGGGATATCTCTGCTGTTATTATTAAGGAGCTCCTGACAGCCTATAAAATATTGGGGCGGAGGTAGTTCTCAACTCGCAACCATTCATTTAGTGACCGTTTGAAGTTACAACGGTACTGAAACAAGTGACTTATGACCATTTTTCACACTTACACCCATTGCAGCATTCCCCATGGTGTTGTGATCAAAAGTTGGATGCTTGGCAGCTGGTTCATATTTATAACGGTTTGCAGTGTTCCCAGGGTTACGTGATCACTTTTTGCAACCTTCCAGTCAATAGGGAAAGCAGATTCACTTAACAACCATGTTACTAACTTAACAACTGCAATGATTCTCTTAACGAATGTGGCAAGGAAGGTCATAAAATGGGGCAAAGCCCACTTAACTGTCTCACTTAGCAACAGAAATTTTGGGCTCAAGAGTGGTCATAAGTCGAGGACTACCTTCATTATCTTGCTTGGCATTGTATGCTTTTTATTTTTTATTTTATGCTTTTTATTTTATGCTTTTTATTTTATGCTTTTAAAATCTTGCTTGTGTTAATAAGAGAGCTTAAAAATCTCTGTATTCACCAGAGGACTCATTGTTTCTGGATCCAAGAAAAAGCAATTGCTTGGGCACTTGATCATTGCCCTGACACTTGGCAAAGCATTTTGGCCCCCATTGTGCCCAGAACACCTTTTAGAGTCCAAAATGTGCATGCTGCTGTTTCAAAACCAGTGTTAGCTTTCCAGGTTTGTTTGGATCAAGATTTGTTTTTACCAATAGCAGTAGCACTTAGACTTATATACTGCTTCACAGTGCTTTACAGCTCTCTCTAAGCGGTTTACAGAGTCAGCATATTGCCACCCCCAAAAATCTGGGTCCTCATTTTACCCACCTTGGAAGGATGGAAGGCTGAGTCAATCTTGAGCCAGTCAGGATCGAACTGCCGAACTGCTGGGAGCTGGCAGTCAGCAGAACTGGCCTGCAATACTTCATTCTAACCACTGTGCCACCACAACTCTTTTTACCTGGAGCTTTCACAGATCCTTCAGGGTCTACCTTTGTTGCTGATTAAGGGTTACCTTCTTCTTCTTCTTTTTGTTTCTGTTTCACGTCTGATGTTTGACATCTCCCCATCTCTTTTCAGCCCTACAGAGTTCTGTTGCCCTTCCCCATAGGCTAAATGTCTCTGGATATTCTCAATCTTCCAGGTCACGGCCGTCCCAAAGGTGCTTTTCCAAAAGGCAACGGACTTTCTGGTTTTTATCTTTGAAAAGTTTTTTTCTACCAAATGTTGGAAATGTAATAAAAAAACGGGCACATATTATCACCTGTGGTGGACGTGCCCAAAAGAAAAAAAATTTGGACAAAAGTGCATACTTGGTTAGAAAAAATGTTAAGACAGCATATAGATTGTAAACCAGAATTATTTTTGTTTAGACATAATACCAGAAAAATATGATAAAGGGAATGTATATTTGATATTGCATGTTTTAACAGCAGCAGGAATTGTGTTTGCACAACATTGGAAAAGCAAGGAAACACCTATGGAAGAAGATATAATTTATAAAATATTAGACCATGCAGAAATGGACAGATTAACACTGAAGATAAAAGAAAAAGAAGACACAGAATATTTTGAATGTGGGACTTGTTTTATCAATGGCTGGATAAAAGAGGTAGAAATTAGGAATTAA
Source organism: Oxyrhabdium leporinum (assembly GCA_032468155.1). Lineage (NCBI taxonomy): Eukaryota > Metazoa > Chordata > Lepidosauria > Squamata > Cyclocoridae > Oxyrhabdium > Oxyrhabdium leporinum. Next base: position 7,362 of record JANHFL010002917.1, on the reverse strand, counting down.
ATAAGTATTATTATGTAAATGAATTGACACAGACAGTAAGCTGTTCATTAAGCGCATATTGTATGTAAAGAGAAAACAAATATATATATATATATATATATATGTTTTCTGTTTACATACATACATATATATGTTGTGTCTTTACATACA
>JANHFL010002916.1:127528-138827 GCA_032468155.1 Oxyrhabdium leporinum | reverse complement strand
TTATTATTATTATTATTATTATTATTATTATTATTATTATTATTATTATTATTATTATTATTATTATTATTATTAGAGAGAAAATGAGCATGTTGGATAGAGAGGATGGAGACAGTGAAGAAGCCTGTCATCTTGTTTGTGGTCTTGCTGGAAATTTCTCACTGGCAGCTGAAAACATAGGACAGTCAAAAATGTCAGGAGGTATGATAGCCATATACATATCACCAAACAAGGGGACAAAGAGCATACATATATAAAAGTGCAAATGCTAATTTGTATGAATAGATTCAAATGTGGAAAGAATGAAGCTTGTCACACCATCAGTCATTCCATTGTATCACTCAAGGCACTGTAAAGCCAAGTCACATCTCTCCATTGATCTCATTAATAGCTCTTTATAAAGGTATTTTATCATGGTGCCAGAATTAAGGAGAGATGGAACTAAGAGTCGAGAGAGTTTTAAAATGAATACGATGTAAGGACAACCAAAAAAAATACCTAATGAAAAACAGAGTGGGGAAAAGGCAGTCAAGCAATCTCATTTTGTTTTGATAATTAAGCAGTTGACACATTTTCTAAACTTGTGTTCACCTTTCAAGTTGGAATTAAATTCTCACAAAAAGTGAATGTTCCTTTATATACCTATTCCAATTCAATTTTTGATTGGACAGAGCTGTTTCCAACAGCTGAACGTGGAGCAGAATTTTATCTTAAGTGACATCTGGTGTGCAAAGAAAAGGAAGAAAACAGAATATTTCAGGATTTACAGCATATCTATGCTTTCTGGGGAACTTTTATCTTAGGATGGCTGACATATATACCATTGTAGATGCAGGATATTATCTGCAAATTGTAATACTTGATTATTATAATTATAATAATATAAATTATTATAATTTAAATCTATCTTGCTGTGGTGACTGATCAGGTGACCCATATGTCTTGACAATCTGCTATCTGAAAGGGACATTTTGAATCTCTTCTTTGTTTTTATTATTCTTTAACTTTAAACCAGGCTTCTGCTTCTGGCCATTGCTCCAAATAATGTAGTGTCTTTGAAAACAGGATATACTTTACATAAATTCCTTTCAAAAGGAATTTTAAAAAGTTTAAGAACTGTAATCAATCCTCAAGGTTTTTTTCAAAACAGATGGTCTTTTATTTTTGGGGTCTGGAGTACACAAACCCTATTTTTTGCAAATTTGTACTGAATCCAGGAATGTGACTTACGCAACGAACATTTGCTCAACTCCAAATGTTGGCCGTCAAAAGCTACCCATTTGCTACTGAGATACAGCTAAACTCAATCCCAGAGAGAATCTAATCCAAGGAGGTATTCCTGACTACAGGTTTGGATGCTTGAATTGAACTATTCATTCATGCACTGAACTAGTCATACATGCACCACAATCTTTGGCTCTTACGTTTTCAGATGTACCCTGTGGTTCTTTTCTGCCCCGGTTGTTGCGTGGTATTGATGTGAATAGGTAGACCCTTCTGAGTCACTGCTATATCCTGTATGGCTGACCGACCAGGATGATTCCTTGCTTGCAGAGATTTTGGCCCTGCGACGCCCTTTGCGCTTGTGTTTTGATGTGGATCTGGTGTGACGCCTGTGGGAGGGTTTGTCTCCTCCAGAGCATCTCCCTGGGGATGTAGACCTCCGGGGGGTCTTGGCCCCATGTTTGTTCCCCCTGCTTTCTTTGGCGTGGAGCGATAGGGTTTCGGTCTTTATGTGCCCTTTGGCTGAAGGCGACAGGGAACCCAACCTCTGGCAGAATGAAAAAAAGGGAGCGAGCAGGAGGGGGGAAAAAGAAAGAAAAAGGAGAGGAGAGGTTTTTAAAAGAAACCCCCCACCAACAAGGAAAGCTGCAGTTCACAACGGCAATGCACAATGATTGAATAAGGCAGGCTACACAGAAACTACTCTGCACCTCGATCCCCTGTTCAATCTCTCGTCCTTAAACAACGCAGCTCATGCAAATCTCTGGCATGCAAAACAGAAAATGAACCAAAACCAAATGTAAATAGGAGGGAAAGTTCAATCGGGAGGAGGGAATCACCTTGGAAAAATGAAATTACATGATATATAATTTTTGTAATGATTTAAAATGATATTTAAAAAGAGAGAAAGGGGAGGATGTGGATGAGGGAATATTATGGGATGAAGAAAGGATTAGAAACAGGGGTCCAAGTGTGGGGTTGGATAAAAAAAAAAAAATTATTTGTTGGTAGCCAATCGAGGAGTAGAAGACAGAAGTGTGGGGAGGAACATGGTGATGTAAATGATGGAAGGGGAAAGGGATGGTGGGGGGGAAAAACAAAATTTAAACAAAAAGGAAACTCCACAAATGTCATCAGTACTGAAAATAAACAAAGAAAAGTTTCTGAACTCTTCCTGGGTTTTGAACTTTGTGCAGAGTCTCCACCAGCGTTCTATTCTCTTTTATTTTTCTTTAAATTTCACTTTATAATATTTTTGTTAAATTACCACTTTTTTTAAGTCCCTCTTGGTTAACGTCCACTTACCAAGAAAGTGGCATTTCCTCCTTTAGTAGGTAAGGTATGAAGAGAAGGGAAAAGTTGGGCAATATAAGTGAATCATTAGATTGACAAAAATGCAAGAGAGAAAGAGAGAGAAAGAAAGAGAGAGAGAGAGAGAGAGAGAAGAGAAATAAAAAAACAAAACCACCCTTGTCTCCTAGGGCCTTGCAGCAAACAATTAGGGAAAGGAGGGAAACAATCTCTTTGTTCCTCTCTCTGGGTAAATTGTCAGAACTGGACTTCTGTTAGGCTCCTTTAAAAAAAAACCCAACAAGAACTGGTCTTTGTGCCTTGACTTTCTTCCCATGGAGAAGCAATGACAACATGGGGGTAATGATGATTTATTTATTTATTTATTTGGAGAGTTGAATATGATTGGTGTCTTATTAGCACAACCCAACCAACAATGTGGTTTCCATCCAGATTTGGAATCTGAGACCTGAAGCAGGAAGCCCACCTTCATCTTTGTCTGCTTTGATTTGAAGCAGTTTCTCTCCTTATCCTGATGTTTCATTTTGTCTCTGATCCTGAGCAACCAGGTCCCCTAATTCAGAACTCCTCCACTCTCAACAGCCATGCAGACTGGGGATATTGAAAATTGTGCATTGAAAGGGTACCATACTGGTGACATCCATTCAACTCTGCCGTTAGCTTTGGTTAATACCAGGTGTATTTTGAGAAATGTTTCAGAAGAACAGCAGTGTTTCTTCATTTCTCCCTTTCATCTAATCTAATTCTATTATAGGTTAATGGGTTCTCCTTTCTTTAGCAGAGGAAAATCTTCCCCTTCACTGCTGCATTACCCATTTTAATTTTAGTCATTGGAAAATTAGCCGTGGGATTAGTACGGAAACACGTACTTTAGGAGATGGGCTTTTCCCCCCACAAACAAAAAGCTATATAGCCATAACAGATATTTCTTGTTCTAAGAAATAATTATTGTGATACAGAAAAGCTTCATGTGGATTCTGTGCTATTTCAGAATTCCATCACTGTAAATAATGCATCAAGATAGAAGAAGCTAGGCTGACAGACATCATTACCAAATCAAATCTTTGTTATGATCATAGACCAGCATAAACAGAAATCATTAGATTCTCTGTACTCCAAGCATTTGTAAGCTTTTTTACCAATGTTACCATAATATTTTCCCTAGGAAACCTTGATCATTGTAATTTCCCATGGATCTTCAGTCTCACCCTTCACAGAACAGTTCCAAAAATCCCCTCATTAGAATAAAAGGCTGTAGCAATGTAAATTTTCCTTGAACAACTGAATGGCATAATGCAACTGGATCAGATAACAAATCTCTTTTCCTAAAAAGTTTAATGGTTTGCTCAAATTCTTTCAACAAACATGGTAAGGTAGCCTTCAAATGTCTGAATCCCAGTTGTACTTTGCCCCAGTTACGTTAACTTTGGTGGGCCTACAAACACCGATTTGCTTGCTTATAATAATTAAATACACTGTACGATGCCTTATTCCCATTAAAACAAAGCCTTATTTTCCATGTTTTGGGTTAGTTTTTCCAACCAGCTAAACGAAAGTAATAAGCTTACACATGGTGCCTTTCCTAAAATGGTGCTTTCCAATGGCTCTACTAGATCAGCAAAATGAAAGTTGCAATCCAGCATCATGATGCTGATATGAACTTCTTACGGCTTCTCTTGGCCTGAAAAGGCCTTCATATTATAATCAAGGTTATTTCAAAATGGAATTAAAAACAGTGTGTGGCTTAGTACTACAAATACACATCAGAGATTATCTGAAAATGTCTCTACTAACTTGGCATCCTATGAAAGTTCTACCTCTGAATTATTCTTACAGAAGATCAAAATAATAGGCACCACTGGGCACTTTGATTCTGAAGATTCTGGTGTTGTCGTTAAGGAGCTAGACTAGAAACAGGGAGACTGTGCATTCTAATCCTGCCCTAGGCATGGAAGTAGACTGGTTGACTTGGGTCCAACTCACCTATCAGGATAGTTATTGTGAGGGAAATAGGAGAAGTAGTGGTATACATATCATCCTGAGTTGTACAAAGACAGGTGGGTTATATCTCAAATGAATAAATACATTTCCCACTTCTGAAGTCTGCTAGATGCCCTTGGACAAGTATATTATTCAGACTGAATTTGATTAATAAAGGTGTTTACAAATAAAACCTTGTTCTGAAGTTGTAGCTAGCATGTGACTCTTTAGCGGGTAATCAAAGGGAATCTTAAGGACGACTATGAGGTGGACAGTGGAGGAATAAAGATTGCAATTGTTCACTATCTAGTGATCAATACAGACACAGACAACCAGCATTTTCTTTTTATGATTGCAGGTAAAAGAGTAATTACTAGGATATATAGTTTCCAAGATGTTTGGAATTTATCTTAAGTATGGATATTATATTTCCCAGGATCCAAAGCTGGGATGTTATGTTATAGGGATAAAATCCCAGGAAAGCAATGAGGCAGAGCTACTGAGGTTTGTAGTACTGTCAAAGTATTATGAATTTTGCATATCCATATTTACCGTAAAAGCAGAAAATTATGAACGTAATGTTTTTCCGTTTCTCTTACAGTAAGAGAACTGAAAACAATAATGGACAAAATGGCATTAAGGGATTCTGCTTTATGAAGTGCTACATATTTATAACAAAAATGAGGAATGCTATTTGCAAAGCTTCTACTTGCTATTTTATGGCCAGAAATAATTATTTTTAATTCAAAAGAGGTTCTATTTTGCATCTGGTAAACCACCTAGGAATTCCAGGATCAGGTGGGAAGTGGGAAAAATATTTTGGAAAAAGCCATGGCAATCCATTTCTGTAATGCTAACAAAAAACTGCATGGGTAGTATCAGCAGACATTAATCTTGATTCAAGGGCATCTTTTCTTTTTTATATTTTTCATCAAAAAAACCTTGCTTTTTAAGGCTTCAGAAAGCTAAAGTTTGGGAAATAGCTTGAAAATATCACCTCTCCAAAAATAAAAAATCCAGGCCACCAAAGCTTTTACTCTATTGGATGATGTAGGCACAATAGACTATGGGCAACACCTGGAGAAAACTCAGAAGCTGGATGTGGGAACGTAGAAAAACTCTGGGTCAGAAGAAAGGACTTCTCCATGTTTTTCTGTGATAAGCATATGACCACTACAACTCCTGCATTGGCAAAAACTACTAAACTCAGTGAAATTATGGGGACACATGCAGAAAAATTCAGTACACTTTTTGCCAAATCTTCAAATATATTAATGTCTAAGATCTGTGATCATGTAGACTTGAGTTCATCATACAGAACTCAAAACATTCTTGGCACAGGATTTGTAATGTGTGGTTTTTAAGTCACATTAAGTGTGAATGTATAGATTATATTTTAAAAATCTTTAAGGGATAAGGACTCTTTTGATTCTTTCTTCATGTTCTACCAATATTATATTTCTATGTGATGCTAATATAACTCTGTCATCTCAGATAGTCTATCCTAGTCTGGTGAGCTGCAGATATGTTGATGAAGTATAACTCTGAACATGGACTTGATAGCTCGATTTGATACAGGATGTAGTATAATATTTTTGGAAAATGCCAGGTTGGAAATTCTTAAATCAAAAGATTATGTGTAGTCCTTCAACATTTCACCGATAGAAATAAGGAACCACATTTATGTATTTGGAATTATTTCACAAAGAATTTCCATACTCCTAAAGCATTACTGCATTATTCTTGATGTACCAATATTATCATTTTTTTCTTTCTCCCTTCCTTTTATTCTTGTTTCACTTTCTAGTGAAACATGTATATTTAATTCATAGTATATCTTTAACTGGTGATTGCTAAAAATGTCCTTAACTGGTTCCATTGTCAATGATTTTATCTTCAATAGTTTCCTGTTACTATAATTGAAATTTTCTTTCTCTAACTTAAACCTCCTCCTCAAATTTCTTGGTGATAGTCCTTCAAGAATCTGTACAGCAGTATTTCTCAAGCTTGGCATCTTGAAAATGTGTGGACTTCAGCTCCTAGAATGCCCCAGCCAGCCCATGTTGGCTGGGGAATTTTGAGATTTGAAGTCCACAGATCTTCAAGTTGCCAAGGTTGGGAAACAGTGCAGTAGAGCATTAATATATGTACAATCACTGTTTTTTCTCCAAGCTATGTATGCCCTGTCCCTTTATTTTTTCTTTATTTGTTTCCATATACTTAGCTATCTGCTTTGAATCCTCCACACAATAAATGATAAATAATAATTACTGGGGCAGCAAATGGATCTTAGTAATTCTGTATATACCATGGATCTCACTGCAAGCAAATTTAAATATTTCACTGCCAGTTGATCTCTCATGGGACAAGTGCTGCTAATTATGACAGGCTACCATTAGTCCTTCCCTTGAAAAAAACATCTAGAGTGGGTAATAAGATATTTGAAGGGTCTCTTCCATCTTTTGTTTTTTAAATAACCTTGTAAACCAAACCTGTTTATGATGTTCAGTGGTCTAAAACTACTCCAATAAAGAGCAGGAATGCTGCTTCTGTTTTCTAACATGTCCTGCCATAGATATGTTGGGCTTATTAAAAATTAAAGGAAGATAGAAGACACCTTTCCTTACTTTTTCAGAGTTAACTTGTAGAAATCTGGGGAAAGGGATTGGAACTTTAAAAATTGTAACACAGTTTGCATGCATCTATGAAAAGGAAAAATATCCTCTAACTAATCCCAAAAGAAAAACTGGGTAATGATTTGAAAACTGGAACATTGGGAAACGATTGGAAAGCCTTTAGCAAGCTTGTCAGGATATGAAAGGAATCTCTTTCTCTTGGGCTCTTTAAATTTCAATCCAATTATATTCCATTGGCAAAAACATGTAAGTCATGTCTCAAAGTTGGTTGCAGAGTTGGCTGTAAGATGGGCAGCTATATGAATGTTTTAAATCAATCAATCAATAAGGTCAAAATGGTCTCTCAAATGGCAATGGTTGCAAACGGACATGTCTAAATGTTGCCCTTTGCTTTTTGGTTGCTGGATCTAAGGAGCTCCTCTGGTTAACATCAGGGGGCTGGTCAATGGCAATTCTGCTGAGGGGATTCGGCCTGGGCTCATCTGGTGGCCAATCTACCTTTTCCAAGCATGCCCAACTAAATCTCAAGAGAGTTAGCAATCCTTCTAAAATGTATATACCTACCAGTGAGGCACGCTATGGAGGCTTCAGCATGAACAAGAAAACAAAATGAAATCAGTATATGTCATTCTGAAAAGTTAGCATTTCCACCACCAAACTAGCACCACCACGAGCTCAGGCAACAGTCTTTAACTCCTTCAAATTGTTAAGTATGTACTGGAATTGGGGTGGTGATTGTGAAAATCATCTGATTCAGGCCAGAAAGGGCAGGAGGTACAGAGATGATATAGTTGTTTTCTACCTACAAAGTATGCACCTTGATTTTTTTGATGCCAGTATTAGATCAAATAATATTTTCCCATGATGGATTTGTTTTGTATTCTGCTCCAGCAGGATTACATGATTGTCAAATCATGATGGAAAAACCGATCAAGAAGTGGTGAGCAGATTGCTCTTTCTGCTCCAAATGTAATTATTCTAATATGAGTTAATTAACTAGACAATTGTGGTAATATATCCATCCCTTCCAAGCCCTGTTTCATTATGCAGGGCTTTGTCCTCAAATAGTTTTTGTGCTCAGTTGTGACATTTTTGGATTTTCTCTAACATGCATGGGGGATCCCAATACTGCAAGCAGTTCCAATCTTTCTGTGCTTCTTAACCTGAGTTGAAGTGCTGTTTTGATAGACTGCAAAATGCCTTAGCTTGGTTGATAAAAAGAGGTAATTAAAAGGTTGTGCTTGTGTGTTTATGAATGTGTGCATTAAATCAGAGGAGGATCATTGGAGAAATGGTCTCCATATTAGTGACCTATCTTGCAGAAACCTCTAACAATCCTTTGCTTTCTGGACATTTCTTGATGCAAATCAGACTTGCTTCATTACAAATGTCCCCTGCAATAAACAGCAAAAGATGGGAAAGCAAAGAGGGTCTGAATTTGAACTAGGAAAATAGAAGGCTTATAAGCATGCACTAAATGGAGCAAATTAATTTATCCCCAGAAAAATAATTGGAAACATAGTGGAGTATGAAACTCAAAATCCATTGGGGTGTGTGCATTTTCTGGCCCAATTCAGTTGTTTAGGTATTTCATGTAAGGTCAATTGACTGCAGAAAGTCAATATCAGAAACAAATCTTAAAATCTACCACATAGCTCAAACTTTCTGGCATTCAGTATTTTCTAGGATTAAGATTTGGGTGATAATGGTATTTGCTTTACTGTGCAGCAGATGCTTAGTTTCTGTTGCTGCTTCCCAAAATGTGAACCATGACAGGCAAGCAAATGTTTGTTGGCCTTGAATAACTTGGAAAGAACCGTATAGGGTTACTGTTCATACATCTGAGGATAAGGGACTGAGGAATCCTTGTTCAGATATTAGAACACAGGGGGCAAAAGGATATATAGCAAAGAGGATGGAGGATTGTGCTTTGGAGTAGGTTGAGGACCATTCCCACCAGTTGCCTTACCTTAATCTTTCCCAATCCAGTACCCTCCAGATATGTTGGGCTTCCACCAAAGCTAAATCCAGAGGACATTAGGTTGGGGAAGGCTGCTTTATCCCTAAGCAAAGCTAAGGAGGAGAAAAACCTGAGTATACAAAAGGATGACCAAGTAAACTTTACAGGAGAAGAAAAATGGATATAATTTTAAGTAACCTTTGAGGTAATTGGCTATGGAATGGATGTAGAAGGGCCAAAAAAAATTCCAAATCCTTATTGAATATGGACCTTTATAATGTGTTATTTTGCTGAATGAGAAGAGTTTAAAGTCCGGAGAAAAATATCTAATTTAGGTCAAGAACTTTTAGAGCTGGCTATCCTTTCCGCTATTTTCAAGGCTATTTTTAAAAACCTTGTATGTTTTAGAGCTAATCATGTCCCTTTTCTTAAGATAATTTAAAATATATGGGACAAAGTGGAGAGGAGTTGAGGGAAGGAGGGATGATTTCCTAGACTGGCCACATAGGAATGAGTGGGAGAGCAAACCATCAGAGAAGCTGCTTTCCTACACTATTTGACAATGACTTCCCAAGAAGAAAAAAGGCATCTGAAGGCTTATTTTGTTGTAAACATTCCTGAAAGTTGCATCAAAGTCAGATTAGTCAATAGAGTCACTCCAAAACAGTGTTATTCTAGTCATACACTGACATTTATCTTATTCTTCTAGTTTTTAACTTCTTTTAACTTTCCATGAAATGATGTACTATGAAGTCTAGCCCAACTTGGAACCTCATCAGGAGCCACCATTTTAAATACAAATAAATGTTTGTGGCAAACTGAAAAATGTATACAGTCACTCTTCATTTAGTAACTACCTTATTTAACAACCATCTGCAGTTATGATGGTGACAAAAAGTAACTTTATGACCAATCATCACATTTACAACCTTCCCAGTCTGTAGAACAAAGGAAAGCAGAAGTAACACTCATGATTTCCCTTAGTAACCACTTCAGTTGTCATTGCCAATTGTCACTAAAAAAGGACTACCTGTATTGTAATTCATTATCAATCCCTGTCCAGGCGATAGTTTAAGATTATTAAGGTTGTAGTTATTCTTGCTTCCCTTGAAACTGATGCTTTGGTGTAAATAGAAAACCTTTATGTTTCTGAATTGTGTACAGTATACAAAGTTGTAATTACTACTGTATATTTGGAATCATCTTTTTCACAGCTTCTGCAAACTCAGTAACTACTAAATCAGTACATAAGTATAATGATGAGTATTCTATGGATAGTCCCTCTATTTAAAGATTCTTTAATGGGGATCATTAAATGACTTATTTTTAATCAGCCATATTAAAAATCATACTTAAACCACATAGAGGAAATCAAATCAGCTGACATAATTATACCATTTATGAAAACAAACACAAGATCGAAGAGCTGAAAACACACATAAATGCATTCTAACAATATAACATTTTTTTAAAAAAAAAAGAAAGAAAAAACACGGGGAAAAAGAAAAGCATGATTTTGTAGCTGTTTAAAAAAAAATACAATGAAAATTGTACAGTGCCACCAAAAAGAGACAAGCGTAAGGAGAGAGAAAAAAGGAGAGAAAGAATGAAAGAGAGATACAGAGAGAGAAAGAAATAGAAAGACAGAAAAATAACATTTAATCAAACTACGGTGCTTTTCAACAGGCTGATCTGTAGAAGTGAACGTGCGGAGGGAGAAAAATACCTACCTTCTGTTTGATCAGGAATGCAATAATAAAAAAAGAAACAATAATCTCCACATTTGGAGGGCAGAATGGGAAAAAGACAAGGACTCTTTAGTAATGCACTTCAGACCCCTTTGCTTTGCTCTGAGTTTTCTTTTGACTCAGGTTTTCTTTTTTCTTTTTCTTTTTGATCCATCAAGGTAAACATATTTTTTGCTATCTACTGTATATATCGGCATATTTACCAATTGTCTAAATAGCACAGCCATTGGCAAATAAAATTTTAAAAAGTTACTATGTAACATTTAAAAATTTTAAAGGAAACAAAAAGTCCCAACAGCATACAAGAAAAGCAGCAGATGAAAGCAGAAAATGTCAAGATTTAAGGTTCTCTTTGTAATGGGGAAAAGGCCAAAAGTGACTTCCCCCAAAAGATGGAGGCATTATATAAGGTGACCATGAGGGAAAGATATAACGGGGGG
>JANHFL010002916.1:87822-101872 GCA_032468155.1 Oxyrhabdium leporinum | reverse complement strand
TCTCTCTATATCTCTCTCTCTCTCTCTCTCTCTCTCTCTCTCTCTCTCTCTCTCTCTCTCTCTCTCTCTCTCTCTCTGTGTGTACCTCTGGGTGTCAGTGACAACAGCATTTTTATAGTATTCTCTCTGGGTGACACAGACAGAAATTAAAACCATAAAACAGAGAAATGGAAAACAAAGGTAAGATTAAAAGCAAATTAAAAGAGCAGTGAAACAAAGCCAGCAACAGCAGAGTCAAGGTATCTACACCACTTAATAAATAAAAGTGGGTCTCTTTACAGGGAGTAGAGATATGATGACTTCATTTATTTCACAAAAAGGGTCTTGTGTGCCTATTTCTTCATATCACCATGAGGGATAAATCAGAAAATGACCTGAATTAAATGGAAAGCTCAGAATTGTCGGGGCCTTTTCCACACAGAATTAACTGCTGGGTAAAATTATTGGTGCTTAAAATTGCTGAACACAGAATCCTAGAATTATACATTGGATTCATGCAACACTCTACAGTACATCCTGAAGGGGAAAGGAAAACATTCTACAATCATGACTGAGTTGCCATAATATACTGAATCACAAAATGTCCAACTTCATCTTAGCATAGTTTGAATTCTAAAGGCCTTCAAAGATCATATGTTCTAACCCCTGGCAATTACTAACTAATCACTTGGGATTATTTGATCATCCAGCCTGAAGACTCCATAGCAAAGGTGAGGCTGTAGCCATCTCATGCGCTGGAAAGTTAAACTATTTTGTTTTGTAATTGCTTTGGAATGTTTGCGAGCAGGAAGAGGCCAGTTGATGGTGTAAGCAATTCTTTTTTTCTTATTAGAAAAGAAGGGAAAAGATCCAAGGAAGGAAAGGGGTTGGTGTTTGGGAGGAGAGAGAGAGGGAGAAGGAGAGGGAAAAGGAAAAAAGAAAAGAAAAAAGAAAAGAAATCAGATGTAGTGTTGAGGAAATTCCAGAAGCATCTGTAGGTTTGGTCAAAACTGTGTGGTGACCGACTGCAATGGTGTGATGCAAACAGATAGATAGACAGATGATAGATAGACAGATAGATCACAGAACTTCAATTGCACCACAATCTTGGCTTTTTTCACCAAACCCTGCAGACATCCTTGATGAATTATCTTAAATTCATCAGTCTGCAATAATGAAAAGAAGTGTTACATAACCGGTATAGAAAGTAGATATAAACTAGGCAGTGGCTTGAAGTTATCTTTTTTGGTTACATTTGTACAATTTATTCCCCATTCAGGTCCTTTGGCATTGGAAACCTGCCCCCAAAGCATAGCAGAGATGTATAAATATTATCCCTGTTAGCTGCGTACAACATGTGGAGTGCAGATTGCCTCATGCAAGAGCTAGCACTCTCCAATCAATCAACTATAACGGTGTTCTGGCTCACTGCACAACACACTGCTCCAGCTACTAAATTTAAATATGTTAACATCTAGTCACATAAAGACCATCAATGTGGCATCAATGTACATAGAAAAGGGATGGGGCTTTAACTATGGCTGCCGTGTTGATTGATTGATTTATTTGACATTCCTCCTCTACGGACACTCCCAATGCTACAGCTATCATCTTGTCTTTTGATGGATTTTACTTCAAACCAAATACATCCAACTCCTTTAACTTTTCATCCCAGAAAATAAATAACTAGCAAATCTGGTCACATGGAATTGCATAGACGTCTGGCCCCGAACAAGGGCAAGGAGATAAATAAGAAGTTTTATCACTTCCAAAATTACAAAAAATCCCAACTGACAGCTGAAATCTAAGCTTTTATCTTAGCTAGAATTGTGATGTCATTGGTGGATATGTGGGCTTATCCCAAGAAAAGTAGAAGAATCTGAGATTTCTCTACCAGTATTTGCTATAATAAGATTTTCTGCATTTGTCAGGAACTTAGTATTTTATTTCAAAATTTCACTGAAAAACCTCTTTTCCTAGGCATTAGAAAATTGGCCCAGCTGCTCCACCTGTTTCCTTGACTTGCCATTTTAAGATCTAAGTACCCATTTGTTCATGGCATAGGAATTGTTTTTTTAATCTATTTGGGTGTTATTATTTGGCAGATGAAAATCCATAGTTGCCATTTGAAATGAACCAACAGCAAAGCTCTTATCTGTAAGATTAAGCTTCATGTAATAAAATAACTCTGATTAAACTTCATAACATACTAAAATCTAGCTAGAAAATCAGTGCACCTAACTCACAATAGAGTTTCCCTTGGAGCCATAGCTGACATCTGTGACACTCACCTGTATTCTTGGTGACTGCTGTCATATTGGTAACAGTCAGCTGCACAATCACACTGCAATCGGCAACCTTCTTCATACTCTGCATATTGTATGGCATATTTTTCTCCATCTACCATATGATGATTTTCTATCACTCTGTCCAAGAAAAAAAGAGGAAAACAATCCTTCAGAACTTACCTAATATATCTACCATAGTATTATGGGGAAAGCCCCATTGTGAATATGATTTTATTCATGCTTGCACCAGGATTCTTTGTGTATGACTGCACATTGTAAAACAACCGACAAAACAAATCTCTATTACTATAGGCCACAATCACATTTAAATTTCTTTTCTGTAATGTTTTGTCAGCAAGTGTGTATGTGTGCATATATGGATGATATAGAGATACATACACACATATCCATTCTAATTATAAGGGAAAATGGAGTGATTGAGCAAAATTTCAATCTTCAGCAAATTTGCAGGGCTTAATACATTCCTAGTTCAGATTAATTCCACACATACAGGTAATCCTCGACTTACAATCACAATTGAGACCAAAATTTCTGTAGCTAGGTGAGACAGTAGGTGAATTTTGCCCCATTTCTTGGCACAGTTATGTGAATCACTACAATTGTTAAGTTGGTAACATGGTTGTTAAGTGAACCTGACTTCCTTATTGACTTTTCTTGTGAGAAACTCACAAAAGATGATCACATGACCCAAGGACACTGCAACTGTCACTAATATGAGTCAGTTGCCAAATGTCTGAATTTTGATCATGTGACTATGGAGATGCTGCAGTGGTTATAAGCATGAAAAGCAGTCATAAGTGATTTTTTTTCAGTGCCTTTGTAACTTCGAATGGTCACTAAATGTACTGTTGTAAGTCGAACACTATCTGTACTTATAAGGCTGTCTACTCCATTATTACACTAATGTGTTGAGTGGTGTTTCTAAAAGGCATTCAAAAAAGTTGTTTTAAAGTAAGTTTTTGAATAATTATATTTCAAAATCTACTTAGGTATGTGCATGTTGTCTAAAGGTATGTTTTAAAACACAGGTAGTTCTTGACTTACAACCACAATTGAGCCCAACATTTCTGTTTTTAAGTGAGATATAATAACAACATTTCTGTTGTTAAGTGAATCTGGCTTCCCCATTGACTGCTTGTCAGAAAATATGAGCTAGTTGCCAGGCATTTGAATTTTGATCACATGATCTTAGGATGCTACAAAGGTTGTAACTGTGAAAAATGGTCATTAGTCACTTTTTCACTACTGTTGTAATTTTGAACGGTCACTAAACAATTTTCTATGTCAAGGATTACCTGTATTTTAAGGCATCTGAGTATTTTATCACAAAATATGGGGAAAGGCTTCACCCAAAGGATAATTCTACTGTCTACTCACATTGAAATTTACAAAATTTAAAAATTCACAAATATTAAATTGAGTACTTTTATATAAAAAGTGTAGGAATATATATCTAATAATATTACCACCACTTTGGAACAATCAGCTTGAATGATCTCTTTTGTGTCTCAATTGAAGTTTGCCTTAATGAAAGTAATATTTGTTGTATTTGGCATATGCAGTTTCTGCACATTTATGAACAGTGCAGTCATAATTTTAAACTGAGGAAAAGAACTCAGCTAAATAGGATGGTCAGGGAAACTAAAAATTCCCCATCAGTTTTTATTATCTGGAGAAAGACTGAGGAAGAGGCAGACAGTTCATTTGGTCTTATATTTCTTACTAGAGTGAAATATATTAAATTGCTACTTTTAAGCTACTATAATTCATTTTAAATTTGCACATATAAATTAGCATCTTAATATAAATTAGCATTCACTAATCTTATTCAAAGACCAGCATTGTCCAAAGACCTCCTGTGTCAGAATGTAGTTGCCTGGAGCTCTCGGCTATCATGTCACATTTACACCCAGCCTGACATATTGTTCTTTCTAGCTGACCCTGACAGTACAGGCAATGTAGAAAACAGGGACAGCTGCTGAGCTGGTAAGAGCAGGGTGAAAAGACTGGAAGAAAGAAAAACGAAATCTAATGGTTAGCAGACCAATATGAATTCTAGGACAGTCTTTTCAAGACAGCCCAGGGCAAGACACTTGATGGGATCAGAAGTGAGGAGAAATCTCAAGATCCACTGAAAGAAAGAAAATATTGTCATAGGCAAATCTACCCAAGACAGATAACTTGTGGGAAGCCAAAAAAATAATACCAGAATAATAAACCCCCTTGCTTATCTCTAAGAGATTGATTGATTGACTGATTATACACCATTTTCGTTTTCTACCACATAGAATTTCTCCAGGAAGATCTATGACAATCTATAACAGAATAATAGAATAACAGCATTTAAAGGGACCTTGGAGGACTTCTACTCCAATCCCCTGCTCAAGCAGGAAACCCTCTATCATTCCACACAAGTGATTGCCTGGTCTCTTCTTAAAAGCCTTCAGTGATGGAGCACCCACAACTTCTGAAGGCAAGCTATTCCACTAGTTAATTGTTCTCATTGTTAGGAAATTTCTCCTTAGTTCAAGGTTGCTTCTCTCCTTGATTAGTTTCCATCCATTGCTTCTTGCCTTCTGGTGCTTTGGAAAATAGGTTGACCTCCTCTTCTTTGTGGCAGCCCCACAAATATTGGAACACTGCTATCATATCACCCTCTGGTCCTTTTTTTTAAAAAACAAAACTGGCCATATCCAATTCCTGCAACTGTATTTAATGTTTTAGTCTCCAGACCCCTAATCATCTTTGTTGCTCTTCTCTGTACTCTTTCAGAGTCTCAACATATTGTTTCTAATATGGTGACCAAAACTGGATGCAATATTCTAACTGTGGTCTTACTAAGGCTTTATAATTGGCACTATCCTACTTATCTCTCAATAGGGAGTGGGAAAGGTATGTAAAAGTAGAAGAGTTCTCATTTAGTGAAGAAAACTCTAAGACTGAAAAGACTTATTTTGCTAGTAGAAGAATATTTTAGCCCAAGAATTTTTGACATACATCAGTCAAGTTAGTTGACTTTCCTTTGCATTATGGATTTATTGGCACTTCCTGGGTATTTCAGAATTTGGTTCTTAGCTGAATTGTAACACTGCTTAAAATGAACCTTACCTTGTTTTGCTACATTAATAAGAGAATAATCAGAAAACATGACTTGGGTGCTGCATCTTGGATCAAATCCTCAACTGCCAAAGCCCTCATGACATCTCTGTAGGTACTATTTATAATCCAGATGACATTTTAAATCTGGGAATTTGGCTGTAATTTCCTCAATTATTTCTTGGATTAGGAAGAATGGGAAGAAGAATCCCTTTAATTGTATTTATTTATTAAAAATTAACCCATGCTTTGTCAATAAGAGTACATTCTTTACTGAGAGCTATCTGTCTTTACAATTCCAAAAAGTATTGAATCAGCATGCAAGCAATGCCTCCTCACCAACAAAAAAAATCCATCACGGACAAAAATAAGAGAAAATCACTATAATAACATTTGGAAATGTCACCCCCTCTGCCTTTGTCTCTGCTTTTTCAGAAAAAAAGTGTGTAATTACAATATTATGGCTGACTAATGTTTTTGGAGTTGGAATTCTCCAGCCTTCCCTTGGAAAGAAGTCAGGAGGGGAAAATTGCAGCAAGAGTAGTACAGCCCAGCAGATACTGCCTGGGAGACATTAATCTCTGCTGTTCAAGAAGCTTAACCCGATTATAAGCCAGGTGAATAATTGGCTGTTGTAAAGGAAATGAACCCCAGGATGTTTGAGGGAGTGGTATTAGTGGGATGGAGAAACAAAAAAAGGGAGCATAGCTTTTGGATGGGTTAAAAAGCCTACTCTTAGTTTTCTCCAGGATAAAAGATAAAGTATCCTTTGACTCAAAGTTTGTCCTTTGCTAAGTTCACGGACATATCCGTGCATTCTTCTGGTTAACATTACAGCCTTTTTTTCTATTGTTATTGGAGAGCAAAATAAAGGGAAATTCTTAAAACAGTACGCAGGAGCTTCAGTTCATGATTGTCTCAGAGGACAGAAGGGGATTGTATCGTCTGCGTGTCCAGTTTTTTTGCAATAATTTGAGGGCAGGAGAACAATGAAACACAATACAAATGTTCTTCTCTTGAAAGAAAAGTTGAATCTCATTGCTCTCTATTAGATTTGACTTTGTGATACTGCCATGCATTCATAGCTGATAGATTGCAAGCTACAGAACAGCATCATAAGCAGGTTGTACATCCTTCACTACTTCTATCACAAGATCAACCAAAAGAAGATTATGTTGGATCAGGCCAAAAGCCTAACTAATCCAGCCCCGGAAAGCCAAAGAGTTGGACATCCATGATCTAGACCAGAGCTGTCAAACTCGTGGCCCGTGGGCTGGATGCGTCAAGTGCTGGCCACGCCCATGCCCAATTTAACAAAGGGGGGGGAGTCACAATACGTCATGTGACAGCACCGTGATGACGTGAGTTTGACACCCCTGATCTAGACCAAGAGATGGAAACTCTTCAGAATCAGGGATCCCTAAAACTCAGAGCCATTTAGTCTTGCAAGGTTGAGTTGAAGTCTTTTTTTTCCCCCATCCAAACCCCCTCAGCCTTGAGACACAAAGACAGAATCTCCACAGCATCATTTCAGTGGGCAGGGTGGAGATATAAAATTACTTTGTAAAGTTATTACATAAAGTTACTGATGATAGCTCACTCCTTGTTGCCAGATGACCTTACCTGCAGCTGTCATAGGTAAGGACGCAAACAGGAATGGAGAGAGTACTGAAGCCTTTGGGACCCTGTAAATCAGGACTGTCAAGCTCCCGGCTCATAGGCCGGATGCATCACACACTGGCCATGCCCACGCCCACGCCCGGTTTAGCGAAGGGGAAAAAAGTCACGATACGTCACGTGACACCGCCGTGACGATGTGAGTTTGACACCTGTGCTGTAAATCATAGGCCACAGATTAAACTCCTACCCTTCTCAACACTGATTGGAACTGGCCCTGGAGAAGGAAGAGAACCAGCATAACAGAATGCTACCCATTCCCCAATCCGATTCAGAAGAATACCATGATCAATGGTATGCTGAAAGCTACTAAGAGATCAAAAGAAGAGATGACCATTATCCACTTCTGCCAGAGATCACCTACAAGCATGATCAATGCCATTTCTGTCCTGTCCTCAGTGCCTGGGTGTGAGAACAAGCATATCCCTAATTTTCACCTCTAAAATGATGGAGGATACAAAATAGTCATGTAGAACATAAGAGGTGACAAGATTTGCACTAAAATATATAATGGTATTGTATACATATAAAATAGAAGAAGTGGGGTAGGCAAGAAGAAGGAGTTCTGAAGCATTTCAGTCCCCCAAATGATCTCCTTTAGCTGCTTTTCATCTGGTAGAAGAACCTTTTAGATTGTGGTCCAAATGAAACTTTTGGGGGCCTCAGCGGAGTTTGAGATGCAACTGCAGCCTGCTCTTGCTAATCTATAGTTTAAGTTACATGTAATAAACATCATTTGGGTTTACATAACATTCTTATCCTTGTACTTTGACCCATAAACTAACCAAATATCACATTAACCTAACCAAGGCCAGCAGCAATCAACTATTGTGGTACTAATGAAATGTGTTATGTAGATGCTGCCAGCAGAACCTTAGCTAACCTAGTTAATCTTATTACATAAACATGGCTAGCTAGTCCTTACTTGAAATAAGGCATTATATCTGCAGCAAGATCACGATTACAAGCAAAGCAGATAGAGGTTGCTAAAAAAAGAAACTGATCTAACCTTGAAAGCTAAGGTTTAGGGCTCATTTGGCATCTTTTGACTCCATTCTGAGGATTATGCCTGTTTTTCTCCTTCCCTTTCTCAGGACCATGGCTGATTTATCTCTGTTGTCCCAAATGGCCAGCCCTAACAAAGTTTTCATATTAATAAATTAACTTTATTCCTGTCCTGAAAAATCCTTCTGATTTCTCTCTTGGCCCCCTGATGGCTGTCCTGGCTGATGGCTGTACATTCATGTGTAATTCATTTGCTGTGTAATGTGTAGTACATTAATTCAATCAATCAGTCAATCAGAATAGAGCTGGAAGGGACCTTGGAAGTCTTCTAGTCCAACCCTCTGCTCAAGCAGGAGACTCTATACCATTTCCGACAAGTGACTATCCAGTCTCTTCTTAAAACCTCCAGTGATGAAGCACCCACAACTTCTGAAGGCAAGCTATTCCACCGGTTAATTGTTCTCACTGTTAGGAAGTTTCTAATTAATTCCAGGTTGCTTCCCTCCTTGCTTAGTTTCCTTCTATTGTTTCTTGTCTTGCCTTCTGGTGCTTTGGAAAATAAGGTGATCCTCTCTTCTTTGTGGCAACCCCTCAAATATTGGAATACTGTTATTATGTCACCCGTAGTCCTTCTTTTCTCTAGTCTAGCTATACCCAATTCCTGCAACTGTTCTTCATATGTTTTATTCTCCAGGCCTTTAGTTCAGGAAAAGCCTCCAGTTCAGAAGAAGCAACATTCTTAACGATGAAAAGGGTTGTGCAGGGGATGGACCACAATCTTCGTCATCCATTAGGAAATAAGCTCCAGAGATGCAGAAGAGAAGATTACGGTGCTGTTCACAGCAAGTTGTATTTCCCTTTTCATAACTTGGTGGCTTTTTGACAAGCAGCAAATAGACTGGTTAACTAGCCAATGACATCAGGGATGGTTGGTCATTTGACAGAAAAAGACTTCTTTGGTTGGGATAATGAATTTAGCCTGAATTGAATTATCTTTGACACAATCTATCCACAATATAGGAAGAGTACTCCAGAAACCAAGGGTTAGCTTAACAAAGAGCAATCTCTTTGCAGGCTTGCCCAGCCAATTAACCTTTTCTAATGATCAAGATGAATATTGAATTTAATGAACTGTCTGTTGAATGCTCAGTCAAGTACATATACATGAATACGCAGGTGCATGAAAATACAAATATCGGGATAAACTAAAACAATGATGTACCAAAGACCAGGGGAAGATCAAAGTACAACTGCTGGATAAAAGAGCTGGCCAGGACATGAATTTTGATGATGAAGAGCTGGCTAAGGACAGCCCAATCCCTTTCTAATAGTCTTCTCCATGAGTCTTTTGTAACAATATTCCATGATAAAAACCAGGTGGTCAGACTCAACACTTTTAGATGATAAAAGAGGAGACGAAAAGGAACTGTGCTTGCTTATCTCTGTGTGTGCTTGTGTGAGAAGTACAAAAGCTTCTCTGATCCATACCTTGCAATTTTATTTGCTGTGTTTTGCTACTACTTCTCTGCTATCGCCTCAACTCAGCAATCTTTCTAAAGTTACAAGATAACTTGTCCCAACTATCTGATGACTAATTTAGATAATTCTCCTGCTAATATTAGTTGGGAAAACAGTGTTCATCAGCAAAGAGTGTCTCTAATTAGTTGTGCTGGAAGTGAGGAATGTACTAAAGGGACAACTATATTCAAGCTGTGATTCAATAAAACTGTGCAATGGCTGTACGATACTGAGAAACTGTTACTTTCTGGAGTGATTGAACCAGCTGACAAAGTTCCTGAGAAGGTGGGAAAATGTTGTCTATAATTTCCTCCCTTAATATGCACTTCCCAGAATTGAGATTATTGTGGAGTAAAGTCCAGACCCCCATCTAAACTGGACAGAACTATCAAAGGGGCTACATGTGGGGGGGGGGAGAGAAAACTTTGTTTCTGAATAAGTATGGTATTTAGAGACGGGAAATGTTCTTATAACCATCTTCCTCTGCCTGTACTGTGATTTCATGGATAAAAATTTAAATATCTTTAGTCCAGCATTTGCAATATGGTTCCTTTCCAATGACCATATTGGATTGTAATTGAGAATAATCACCAGCACTCTAATTATCTGATACTTGGGGCACATTGCTCCTGCTATTTTTATGGCATTGGTGGTACTTATGTCTTAAATAAACTGGGCAGAACGGTGCACAAGTCAATTATGAGCACCAGAATCCTTCCTGTGAAGGCTTGTATTGGTTGTTTCAGAGCACGGGTGTCAAACTCACGACATCACATTGCCATTACATGATGTATCACTGTTTTCCCCTTCATAGAGCTGGGGTGCCTGATGCATCCGGCCCACAGCCTCCAGTTTGACACCCCTCTATCAGAGCAACACTAAGTGATGAAATTTTAACTGACTGCCATGGGATTTGCTCTTTTCTTTCCAGATGGAAAGTTCAGCTCATCCTTCTTGCTGGCATGCTAAGCTTCCACATACAAGGATTTGGGGGCAATTAGACTCTTTTGAGTCTGCTCCACAGAGCTAGAAAAAGAGAAGCCAAATTGATGTGATTGCATAGCAATCTCTCCATACTCACATATGCCGTCCATGTTGGTCTTCACGGGTGAGAACACCCTCCTTTTCCATCAGCATTTGCCGGAAGGTGCCAACCTTCTGCCGGATATCCTCTTCAGAATACCTGTCGGAAGGAAGAAAGGAAGATGGGAAGCACATCAGCAATGTTCAGAGTTTGCCCTCCTACAGATATCAATCTTTCCTTTATTAAAGGAATATCCTCTAAATCAAAAGTCATCATTTTGACTTTTTTAACACCTCCCTTCCCCCAAGAACACCTCTGCTAAGGATAATTAGCATCTGGGGCTAGTGAATATCTCTTACCATTTCCCCATATTAATTCAGTAACAGAAGACTTTACGTTGGCTTGCTAGCACCAACAAGAAACAGCACGAATGGCCTCATTCTGCTTAGTGTATTACAGCATCTCGTCCTTGATGCTATAAGGTGCCGAGCACACCATCTGCTTTTGGTCTCCATAGCAGAGCCTCTGGGATTCAGTTGTGCATACAGAGTCCAGGAATTAAGATATCAATAATTCTTATTCATCTAACTTCAAAGAATATAAAGCAACACATTTGGGAGTCCCGTAGTGACTCAACAATGTGGAACAGACTTCACAGACATTCAAGGAGGACTTTAGGAAGGGATGGATACTGAAAGAACTGATGCACCCTTTCGCACAAATTGGAAAATGGGCCTTATTTCAAATTGCAGCTTTGCCTTTGGAACGATGTTATATAAACAACTCAAATCAAATAATTCATTGTTATTGGGGCAGGGGTGGCATCTATATTAACAGAATAACAGAACAGAATAACAGTTGGAAGGGACTTTGGAGATCTTCTAGTCCACCTTCCTGCTCAGGCAGGAAATCTATACCATTTCAGACAAATGGTTGTGCAATCTCTTCTTAAAAATTTCCAGTGTTGGAGCATTCACGACTCCTAGAGGCAAATTATTCCATTGATTAATTGTTCTAACTGTCAGGAAATTTTTTCTTAGTTCTAGGTTGCTTCTCTCCTTGATAAGTTTCCAACCATTGCTTCTTATCCTGCCTTCTGGTGCTCTGGAAAATAGGGTGACTCCCCCTTCTTTGTGGCAACCCCTTAGATATTGGAACATGTATTCACAATAGCCACCCAAATCTTCTTAGCATTGACTATTATCACCCAATATACTGTATACAGTGGCCACCCCTTTGATCTTCCCAGCAATTTCCTACCAACTTGTTCTCTGTTCACCCCCTATCCAAACTTCTTACTGCCCCCATCTTCAATGATATGTTTTTTCAGCAATTATAAAAAAAATGAATGCTTTATTCAATTTGACACACAATGGCAAAAAGATGAGAAGTAACTTAGAGAAACAATTAACAAACTTAACTCTTTAATGTGTCTATATTTAACTAAATTCCAGTAAATGGAATCAGCCATAAATCAGACATTTCCCTCTTAAAAATTTTGTCTACTTTCCCCTATTTTCAGATGCCAGTATCTACCTGGCAAATCACTGACTGTCTTCACACTTTACTCTCCGCCTTAATGTGCTTTGTTTAGTTTTCACTTAGTGTGATGTGTGAAGCCAGTCACAGTGCCTTATTTAACAAATCCTATTTAAATTAAATCAGGATTCAAAGCAATGTATGCGGCCAGCCACTGACCTGATTTCTGGGTGCATCTATGCCTCAGAATGTCCATGGAACAGTGGTTCCTAAACTGGAAGGGTAATTACCCCCAAGGTGGTAATTTGAGCATATCCTAATTGTACAAGTAGAACAATTTGCAATTGCTAGATTGTGAATTGAGGGTCAAATTGGGGACTGCCACGGTTAACTAAAATAAGAGATCCTGCAATTTTTGTCAGGTTACTGACATTATTTGAGACTGAAAAAAAGGGTAATTGGGTCAAACAGTTTAAGAACCACTCCCCTCGAAGTTAAATCCCCAGATATGGAGTGGGTTTACTTCTCTATCCTCTATCACTATAACAGAGGTGTTATGCATGTTTCTACTGCTTTGTTGAATTATTTATGTATGGGGGGGGGGCGTGTTTTCCATGTAGGTAGCCACACAGAGTCACTTAGCAAGTAGGCAGCCATAAACACTGAATAAATAAAAAAAAGCATGAATAATTAATGTATGGCATAAGCTCTAAATTCCACGCAGGTCAAAGGGTCTTTCCCCATGACTGAATTAAAAAGCTTTTTCCTCTTGAATGGCCAGAAGACAATCCCAGCATTAAATCTGCAATTCCCCTTACCAGTCTGTACCTTGCTTCTATTGTTCCTCTCCCCAGTCAGAGCAAATCTTGACCCTGAAGACTCTTCTTCACTTAATAGTTAGGAATTGAATCCCTTTATTCAGGGGCAAGGATGTCTTTATCTACTTCTGTGAAGCATTCATCTGTTTTAGGTTGAAAAGGGTTCTTCTCTCCAAAGTAAATGCTAATAACGTTTAAGAGATTTTATATTGTACATGCAAGGCTGTTGTTAGACATTGCTCAAATAAGTGGGGAAATGCTACTTTTATATCATCACAGCTTATAACCATTTATCTCACACTCAAGGGCTGAGGACAAGATGAAAGCCAGGTGAAAAGATAAAATAAGAATGATTGCAGAATTATTTGGGCTTGTAACTAATTAACTGTAATGTAAGATGTTTTTGCTCTGCTATTGTATTGGGATAAAAAGACAACCCTCTCTTTAGCCAAGACAGGAGAAATTAAAATGAAAACAGATGGAAAGTAATATCTCTACATCACATTTAACCAGGTCTGATGAAGATTTGGCACAGTGCTTCTCAACCTTGGCCATTTTAGGCTGGCTGGGAGATTCTGGGAGTTGAAGTCCACACAACATCACCAAGGTTGAGAAACACTGATCTAGCAGCTGCTTTTGTACACTCACCTGTTGACTTTGGTTAGTGTAATCCTTAGTTCTTGTAACTTAATGTGTTGTGTGAAGTTAACTCAGATTATTTGTCAAGGTAATGATGATTTAATAGCTGACCAGCTGCTGTAATGTTGTAATGATGATGCAATGGTAGCAATGAGTTAACAGGGTCTCACCTAGTCACACTGTGTGCACTCTGACATTATTTAATTGTATGACATAGTGTGTGAACCCAGAAAATAGATTAATTCAGAAATCAGGTTAATTGTTACCAATCAATCAGTTAATCATAGTAGAGCTGGAAGGGACCTTGGAGCTCTTCTAATCCAAACTCCTGCTCAAGCAGGAGACCCTAATCTAGAAGAAGAAATAAACCCATCTTAAAAACTGATTTGATTGAATTGAATTTGGATTTGAGTCCAGCACTGCCAAACTCCAAACTAACTGAAGAAGCTCACTATACACACATACACATACACCAGAAGTGAAATCTAGCCGGTTTGCACAGGTTT